>JAWWEQ010050728.1:0-11129 GCA_035583055.1 Torymus tubicola
CTTACCGTTACGTTGACAACAGAACACTGTGTCATGAAGTTCCCAGAGGCAAAAATAGCCGAATTTGGGAAGTCAAGACGGTTCCAGCAGTATTCGAGCTCCGCTGTAAGATATTTTAATTTTGATCAAGTATAGAATTTAAATAGGTACAATAAAATTAGAGATAAACTGAAAAAGCAATTAAAAGTAGATGCAGATTAAAAAGCTAGAAAGCTCGTGTATTAGTACACTACATGGACAAAATACAAGAAAATAATAAATAATAGTATAACATATATAAGACGTTGATTAGCATAAAGTGACTAGAATGTGGTTGCTTGAGAAGTATTTATGTCAATGAAAGGTAAAATTTCTTAGGTGAGTGATTAGTTTGTACCCTGTATAATCCCTGTGTTTGTTTTGACTGGGGGATTATCGTACTCGCAGCCTTATAGTTTAAATTTCGATTCGATGGATATTTTCCTTGATTAAAATTGAGGAAATGAAATTTGAGAATTTTCGATGCTCTTATTTACATGAGATGCCTTATTTTTTTTTTTTTTAATTATATATATTTTTTTTAATTTTTTCTTTGTTTTTTTTTTTATATTTTTTTATTTATTTAATAAGAGCGCGTAAGAGCGCGAAAGGGTTGCGGGTAAAAATAAAAGGTTCTATGTTCAGTTGATAGAAATAAAATTTATAAGATAGAACATGCATAGATCTCTAATTCTACAGCTTAGCTAAGTGCCTGTGGAGTCTTAGTAATTATCAACACCAATTATATTGTTTTGTAAAGAAACTCTTTTGAGATTGTATTGAGCAGATTTGTACAAATAACTAGATATGAATTTGCTTACTGTGTGGTGATTCAAACGTTGGAGCTGACTATTGGTTTTCTATGAGCTTTAAGAGTATCCTTTTGGTTCCACGGAATATTGCGGGTTTTAAAATCGGTAAATATGATTCGGGGATGATCTAGCTTCGAGAGTCGGAGGTCCGGAGACACCAGATCGCAGAAAAGCTGGGTGAAATTTGCTTTAAGACTCTGAAAGGTGTTTTGGTCTGAAGAAGTGTCGGCGAAGCACTTGAGTCCGTGAACGATGAGGTGTCACTCCGTTTTTCGAAACGCAGAGATCCCAATAATAAATGATCCTTCCGATAAGGCTAAAGGCCACGTAGACTGGAAGTTCATAGGTAGATGTTGATAGAGCGAGAATTTTAGATGTTACTCCGTCGAGAGCTGAATGGTGACCCCCGAAACAGGCCTGCTGTTTACTGTTACCACATTTCTACCGCAATTTATGAATGCACTAGATGTCAGACAACGATTTTTTTCCTGCTTGAGACATGGGACAAGAGACATGGAACATGAGACGCTATGTAGACACTCGCTTATTCCTGTATTATAATAATCCTTTTCCTTTATGTAAAAATCCTATTCGAGAACTATCGTTTTATCGAATATGTAAGGGACTGTCTCCATAAGTGTGTCTGTGCCTAGGCACACGAAATCTGAGTCAAGGGATTATAGCGCTAAGTTGAAATCTATTGGCTACCGAGTATGCTTAGTATGCCTCCATCCAATAGGATTTTTAACTTGGCTATAGTCCCTTGACTCAGAGTTCGTGTGCCTAGGCACAGGCACACTTATGGAGACAGTCTCTAAGCAATCAAATATCGAATCTTCGATAAAAAAAATAACAAAAGACGAATAGAGGCGCGCGTAGCGCGCCATCGAACGCTAGTCCTTTATATAATTTTAGCGTTCGAGATAATCTATTTCGTTTTCGAGCGATCTCGAATGTAGATCTGAAAATCGAATATTGAAATAAACAAAAGACAAATAATATAGGCGTGCCCAGACGGAAATAATAAGTGCCAATAATTGCAAATAATTGTTAAAAACTGTAAGTAACTGTTAAAAACTGCAAATAACTATTAATAATCAAAATAAATAGTTTGGTTTGAGACAGTATAATCAGGTTTTAGCAGTCATTAGCAGTTATTAACAGTTATTCGCAGTTAGGTACAGTTATTTGCAGTTATTTGCTGTTTCATTAAATAAAAACTGTAGAAATAGAAGTATTTTAAACAATTATTAAGAAATATAAGCAGTTATTTGCAATTATTTACAGATTTTTTTATTAAGAAATAAAGTTGTTATTATAGCGAAAAAATGAAATGATTATAACTGTAAATATCTGCAAATAAATGTAAAAAAACTGCAAGTAACTGTTAATAACTGTTAGAAACTGATTATACTGTCTTAAACAAATTGTTCATTTCAGTTATTAGCAGTTATTCACAGTTATTTTCAAAAGTGATTTTCGTTAGGGAAAGTTGTTATCATAGCGAAAAATGAAATAATTATAACTGTAAATATCTGCAAATAATTGTAAAAAAATGCAAATAACTGTTAATAACTGTTAAAAACTGATTATACTGTCTCAAACCAAACTTTTTATTTCAGTTATTAGCAGTTATTCACAGTTATTTTCAAAAGCGATTTTCGTTAGGGCGCGTAGGGCGCTGATTAACCCTAGTCCTTTATGTATGTAAGCAATCGAATATTGAATTTTCGATAAAAAAAAACTAACAAAAGACGAATAGAGGCGCGTGTAGTGCGCTATGGAACGCTAGTTTCTCCATAATGAAGCGGATGGCGATTATTTATCAAATTGAAGGTTTAGTGCCAACTTCAGAGCATTATCAAATATATTATAACTAGCGTTAATGAACGCGTTACGCGCGCCTATATTCATCTTTCGTTTATTTCAATATTCGATTTCGAGATCGCTCGAGAACGAAATAGATTATCTCGAACGCTAAAATTATATAAAGGATAATAACTAGTAATCGGTAACGCATGCGTTGCGCGCATGTTTACAATAGAATGTAAATAAAGAATTTATTTATACATGAGAATTATTTAATTACATACTTATTTTATACGAATCTATGGTTAACAATATAATTATTAGGTAGTTTAAATATTTTTCCATTATTGCTTCGTCGACACTATGGATAATTGTTATCAAAGTTTCTTCCTAATAAAATTTTGGAAAAAGTTTTGAGCTTTACCGTTTATAAAACATCAATCTCTATAAGGACCATGGATCATATGCTTCATTAATAAATCGTGCAATTTTCTATTATGTTCAGGATCTGGAATTTCAGCTGAAATAAAACGATCAACTTTGTTCTCATTTTCATCTGGACGATCACATGGTTGCTAGCCCGGTAAAAGATTATCTATAATTTCTTTCCATTTTGGATTACACGTCATATAGTTATGAACAAATATGGTTTCACTTCTACCCGAGTTACAGCCATAGTATTCTGATATTTTTTAATCATGTTTCAAGGTGATCCAATGAACGTTGAAGGCAAAATAACCATCTTACCTATTTGACATTTTGATAAATTCTTTTGCATTGTTTGTAGATAATCCGTCATCAGTCCTTGATATGATTCAGCTCGTAATTCTTTTTGATGACTATTACACCAATTAATTCTATCTCGTTCGATTTTAACGTAATTATCAACGATATGTTGTTGAAATAATCGTCTCCCTTATTATAGAATGGGATTAAAATTATCCCGTGTAGCTACTTGATTTCTGATATATTGTAGTCTCGTTAAGCCTCTATTAGTTATACATAATTTTTAATTCCTGGAGAACCATGCGGAAAATATAAAGGATATACCCAAGAATCAACATAAGGGTTCATTGAACTAACTCGTTTTAAAGTTCTTGTAAATTTATTTTTAATAACTAGAAAGATATCAAATAGTTCTTCGTCTTCATTAATAGTAAAAATTGCTATAACTTCATTAAATTTTTGAATATTGTAACGTTTTGGATCTAATCCTTCATTCGAAGTAAATGCCATGTATAATTCTATTGTTGGTACATTATTTGAAAATTCTTCAATTTCTAATTCTTTTAGTTCGTCCTTCATCATAATGTATGATTGTGCGAAAACATTATTCGTTCTCATTATTTGATCTAGTATAGCAGATATTATTTCAGAATCTAAATTATTATTTATCGACCGACATTCATTAGCTTCATCTCTATCGTAAATAAACAATTGTCCATAAGAAGGATTACTACCAGACTCAGGATTTAATGATGTATTAATTTGATTATAGATTTGACCTTGAATATTAAAGCAAAATGGCCCAGGTCTCCTGTTATTAAAATTGACAATATTTACACTAACAATAAGTGAAGCAAAAGAAAATGCATTATTATATCGACGAATATTTTGGAAAAAATTTATTGACTTATTCCCTACTAAAAAAAAATCACGTGACTACTCACGTGAGGTTTTCGATGATTTTCCCACGTGAGTACTCTCGTGATTTCTTACGTGGATACTCACGTGAAATATGGAAAAATGGTTTTAAAAAATTACATCTAAATTATTTTTTTCAGACTTTTTATGGGTACACGCATTTTATAATTTAAATATCACTATAAATATAAGAGAAATATTTTTGCAGACAATGGGAATCGAACACGAGACCCTTGGCACGGTAGTCGGACGCTCTAACCACTAACCTACAAAAGACTTACAGTTGGCTTTTTCAAAACTGATACATAAGCTACACTATATCATGTACGTGTTATTGATTTTTTTTTCATTAATCCATACATAATTAAGTAAGAAGAACATTATAATCACATTTATTATTTATTTATTTATTAATTTATTGATTTATTTATTTATTTATTTAACTAGTATGAAATTACATTGTTTAATTTGTTTCATCAGAAATAACGGAAATATGAAAAGAATATGTTAAATATAAATCCCTACCATACCGACATCATCATTTAATTTGCATTTACTGAAATTTTTTTTTAAATGAATACGATTTCCTGTCTTTCCCAATATATGCAAAAATACGCGGTGATTCATTATTATTTATATTATTATATATTTAAATTTAAAAATACGTATCGCTGATCAATAAATAAGGGAATTTTAAAGTTGAAATTGGAAAAATTTTTTTGCGTAAGAGAATTGCCTTAACCCAACGTAAGAAACGATTACTCATTGTAAGTATGTATCCAAAACCATTGCGATTGGGGAGAAGACTGACTAAATCAATGTGGACATGATCGAAGCGACCATCTGGAGCGACGAATTTGTCAGGTACAAGTTTGAGATTGCGAGAGATCTTTAACTGTTGACAGTCTAAACAATTTTTGCAAAATTTTGAAATATCACAGTGCATGTTAGGCCATACATAACGCTGCCGTATGAGTCGATCGGTAATCTTGGGGCCTGGGTGATTCGCAATATATAGTAGTATGTGGAAAGCCAAGTCAAAGAGAGCGAGTAGTCCGAAGTCTTGCGAGGGGCCTTGAGCTGCTCATCGGCTTCCTGTTTTTCAGCAAGCTCGTTGAGGTTAATCTCTAAGGGCAGTCTAGTAGACTCAACATGAGAAAGGGAGTCTGCTACCGTGTTTTCTGCACCTTTGCTAAATTCAATTTGAGTAGTATATTGAGCAATAAGTGATAAATGACACGTTGAACGAGGTTACGCCTTATCGGACTTTTGCATGAAAGCATAAATTAGAGGTTTGTGATCTGTTAATATCTTGAGGTTTCTGCCTTCAACGAGAAACGAGAAGTATTTAACAGCTTCATATATGACCTTCAGCTCATTTTCCGCTGTACCAAATTCCAGTTAGAGATAATTATTCAAGTGCAGCACCCATCCCAGAGTCAGAGGCATTGGAAACGATGTGTGATGATCTCACCCCCATGTGGGAATATACCAATAGGACAGCTGCAGGTAATTCCTGCTTAACGCGGGTGAAAGTTCCTCTGCTTCGGGTGTCCAAGGAATGGGATGCTTGTCATTTTTACGAGAATCAGTCAAGAAGTCAGTTAGAGGAGCCTGAGCAGTTGCAGCATGAGGCACGTTACGCCGGTAGAAGTGTAGCGTGCCAACAAACCTACGAAGTTCTACTATAGATTGAGGTTTAGGGAAGTTTAAAATAGCTTCAATCCTACTGGGAATGGGGCGGATGCCCTCGAGGCATTATTCACCAGATAACCTAAGAATTCTACTTCTTCAGCAGCAAAGGTACGTTTCTCAATATTGAAACAAAGATGAAACTTCTTGAGTCGTTCAAAGGCTGTACGAAGATGAGAATAGTGTTCTTCGAGAGTGGACGAGGCAATAAGAGTATCATCAATATAAAGATAAACAGAATCTAAGTCACCTAACGCGCTATTAATATCACGCTGAAAGGTCTGACTGGCATCGCGTAGTCCAAAAGTCATATACATAAGTTCGAAAAGGCTACATGGAGTAATAATTTCCGTTTTCGGGATATCCTCGGGGGCAATTGGCATTTAATTAAACGCTTTGTGAAAATCAAACGTTGAGAAAACCTTTTTACCATGAATGTTATTGTTGCAGTCATGAATATGTGCAGTAGGATATTCCCTGATAAATCAGGGACTGTCACGGCGTTTAGGCGCCTGTAGTCACCACAAAGCCTCCAGGAGTTGTCCTTTTTCTGCTCCATACGAAGGAGACTAGCCCAAGGACTGCTGGAGGGGCGGCAAGCGCCTGCCTCAATCCAGGCATGAAACTCAGCCTTTGCAGCCTTGAGTTTGTCAGAAGCAAGTCTATGAGGACGCTCAGCGACCGAAGGGCCGGTAGTTATAATGTGATAAAAGACATTACTGTCTCCAGGGACTCTGGATTTAGGAACGCCCGTGATCTCCGGAAAATAAGCAAGAATTTCTGCAGATTTAGAGGCGGGTACTACCGTGAATACAGAGTCAACTGAGATTTCCTTTACGAGGGCAAGAGAATAGACGTTAGTGACTGAGTCGACAAGACGCTTAAGGTCAACTAGAAGGCCAGAATGTGATAGAAGATCGGCACCAATGATAGGATGAGGAACATCCGCGATGCAAAAGCTCTAGCGAATAGGGCACCTGACACCCAGATTGAGTGTAAGGATAGATTCGCCATAAGTATTAATCAGCGAATTATTCGCTGCAAAAAGCCCGAAGGAGCTGGGCTTGCCGCATGCCATAGGATTTGCCTGAATGAGGGAAATATCCGCATCAGTATCGATAAGGAACGACATGCCCGAGATACGATCGCGCACATGGAGACATTTCGATACGCGAGGGCCTACGCGAAGCCGCCTCCTCAACAGAAGGTTAAGTTAGTTTTTTTGTTGAGGATTTTGCTTTTTCCATTCCTCAAACTTTGAACCCTGCACGATAGAGGGTTATTTGGATATTTGCGATGCGCAAGGCATACGCCTGAGGAATCGCGGCTAGAAGAATGATTACGCCTAGATCGTCTCCTCGACTGAGAGCGAGTTGGATCAAGAGAAGAGTCCCGGTCCTTAGCCAAGTTTTTTGACAACGAATCGAGCCTACGTTCAACGCGATCCAAACGCTTCAAAATGGCCTCAAAGTTGGCAGGGTTAAACTAATTCGAAGAGATAGCCATCAGAGATCGCCAAGGTGGCTTCGCAATGGGAGGGTAACTGGTCTCAGAAGACAGACCAAAGAATATTATCACCCGCGTCTGTATTGAGGCTTCGCAGACGGTTCAAAATGAATGACGGTTTACTGAATGTCAAGACATAGCCGTTGATGAATTGGCGTAGGCGTATCGATCAGTCGATTTTTAACTTGTTCAAAAATGTCTGCAGGACGAAGGTCGGCGGTAACAATATCTTTTATAGTTTCAAACGCTTCCACGTCTAGCTTTTCGGAAATGAAGTACACTTTGGTCACGCTCGTCGTAATACCAGCATCCCTAAGGGTAATCTCTGCCTGCGCGAACCATACCGCTTGATTGTCGCGAGAAAAGGAAGCGATTTTAGGTTGCAGGTATATCACATTTATCACTGGGGCTTGGCGCGCAGTTTGATCAAGTCCTAGATCATTCTGAAAATCTAGGAGCTGTTGCATCTGCTCTTGCAGAGCCTGTATGACCTCGTCGTTATTAAGCATTTAGGCAAAAAAAAAAGAATGTACGAGGTGAAACGGGTAGCGCGAATGAGATTACTTCTACACGACTCGAGAGTACAAGTAGAAAGTAAGTGAAAGAGATCGGTTCCCACCGTTGAGGCTTGATAACGGACCTAAATTATCCTTACGCCGTTTTGCGTCTTCAAAATTTCACGTCATGATTCAAAATTTGATGTTTGTACTTTTCCAATTGTATTTTCAGCATTAGTTCATGCAAGTATGAGAATGAGAAATATAAACAAATACTATTAAATTGATTTAATGTTATTATTAATACATTAAACAATTTATTTCATACTGTAGAATCAATTATGATATTATTTCGTAACTAAAAAGAATTAAATAAAAAATAGAAACATAGTTCTAACATAGTTCTAACGTTTTTTTGATCGCATGACTTTTAGCATGTGTTTTTGATGCCCGCCCGACTTTTGCAAAACCGAGGCAAAACCGATTGCAATCGCGCGCCGCGATACGCGAAGGGGCGCTGACGCAGGCCAGAAAAAACAATATATAGATACACATGGACGAGTGCGAGCTAGCAGCCGACAACGCTATTTTTATCGATTAGCGGGGGAATGAAGAAAAATAGTATGCGACACTCGACCAGAAATTCAGATATCCTAGAGTATGTTTATGGTGGCCGAGACGAAGCCGAGGAAATCCCACTTTCTGGCCATGTGTCGTAATGTACTATTTAAAGCTAACCTAAGCTAAAACTTAAAATTATGTACTAGGATTATTGGTAAGCCGCAGAAAAAAATCTAAGGGAAATCACACTCCCGCTTTGTTTGGGTTTTAAAATGGTTGTGCACCTTCCACACGGTTGTGCCTACTTCTACACGGTTGTGCACACCTTCCACACGGTTGTGTCTATTTCAACACGGTTGTGCACACCTACCACACGGTTGTGCCTTCGCGAGTATCAGAAAATAATACTAAAAGTACTCTTGTATAATAATTAAAAGTTTATTAAAAATTATTACATAATTATTATAAAAATAATATCAAACTTACCGCTGAATTTTCTATTGTTATTACTAATTATATTTCGGCGTTCTGGAGAGAAATATAAAGATAATAATTACGTGTGATATAAACTTAGATAATTTCAACGCCGGTTATGTAATTAAATAGGTTAGATATAATCACTCGCACGCCCCTTTATTATTAATTATTGTTATATACTTATTTGTTATGTTACATACGTTGCCATAACGATTATAGTTTTTTTTTCTTACTTTAACATCATAAACTCGAAAGACCACGATAAGTTTCGATATACTTCGATAATTTAAATATTGACTTTCCGAATTCGACTTTTTCGATACATTATTGCACCGCGGATTAATAATATGGATTCTATTCTAATTTCTTTCCTATAATAGGGAATCCTCATTGCATGTCCAACAATGTCAAAAGGTGGACAATTCTCCAACGTCTTTCGCAGCTTTAGATTGACAGTAGCACTCAAAAGCAACTTCTCATCATTGGTAAAACCAATAAACCATATTCTGAACTGTCGTGAAGTTGAAAGATATTCGAGAATTTTCCACCTTTTGGCATCACTGTGCATGACTTATGATCTATGTCTATGACTGATGACCTAACCAAAGTAAAAACGTAGTTCGACTTCTATAGAATGTATTACCACAGGATTTAACTTAATCTCCGAGATGTCATGTTTGTTACTATGAGAATAGATCTGGTCTGTTTCACTTTCTCCTGTGGTAATAAATTCTATAGAAGTCGGACTACATCTTGATTTTGGGTAGGTCATCGGTCATAGTCATAGGTCATAAAAGTCATGCAATGTGGATTCCTCTATAATGAAGGAGATGGCGATTATTTATCGAATTGAAGGTTTAGTGCCAACTTCAGAGCGTTATCAAAAATATTATTGGTTGAAATATATAGAGCCAACTTTACAGCGATGACTCTCATTGGTTAGAGCCATAATCTGCGTGCGTAGCGCGCATTTAGAATCTTAATCGAAAATAAAAAATTTAAAAAGTGTAATATATATATATAATACTTGTCTGCAGCAGAGTGCATCGTTAACATCTGAGCAGCTGGCACATGAACCAGGGATTCGGTGCAGAGTTCCAATTCCTGGTGAGAAATACAAGCGCGAGATACCTTCTCGCGCGTAGCATCTTAAGACACCAGATTAAGCTCGTAATTGCACAACATAGCGATTGTAGCGTCTGCGACTTAACCTGGCTTCAGAGTCAATGAAAGATGAACAGAAAGGCCCGGGTTTCGAAACACTAAAGTGCACAAGTCAAAGCGCTTGGCAATAGAAAACCACCCTGTGACAGTGTACATATCATATTGCGCGAGAACCTGAACGTCAGCGACTGATTATAGTAGCGTGTGAGTTAAGTGTATGTCCACATAGCATGAAATCTTCCGAAAGAATGATTCAAGAAATATTCCAGTTGAGGCTTTCCTTAATCTTTTAAAAAGATCACAACTAAAACTTTCAGAAAAATTTCATTGCAAACTTTCTTGTAAGCTTCCCGGAAGGTTAAAGCAATATTCCAATCAAGATTATCAAATCGCTTTTGGACGAATATTACATGGAAGCTTGTAGAAAGTTTTCGGGAATCTTAAGTAAATATTCCATGAATCAATACAGGAATCTTTCACAAAAGAAAACCGGAATATTACAGTAAGCTTTTGGAAAGATTATACACAATTATCTTTGATAAAAATTTACACTAAGATTGCAAAAGAGATTCTAAAATTCTTGCAGGAAAGATTCCTCAAAAATACATAAAATCTTTTGAAAAAGATTACAGTATACTGTACGAATATTCAAAAATCAAATAAAAGAAGGGTATGGCGATACATTGAACTAAAATGTTGCGTTAAAGTTGTGATAATATTGTTTGGAAATCTATTAAGCAAGATTATTGCAGTAATATTACTCCAATATTTTCCACGCCGAACATGGCGACGAGGAGTAATGAAACACCCGACGCTCCGCTAAATAAATACTACAAATGCCATTCAACGCAAAAAGTAGGTGCAGTAGTGTATGTTTTATGTGGTGATTTTCAACATACAAACGAAGTAGTAACAAAACATAACGCTGGAGTTCCCATAAAATTCATAA
>JAWWEQ010050729.1:0-11126 GCA_035583055.1 Torymus tubicola
CCTACTCACGATATCCCTCACTCTCGCTCACTCTTTGTTCTTTATCTCGCACGAAATCTCTCTCTCTCGTGTTTAGTGCGCGCGGCAGGAACGTTGCCGAAAAACTAACTCGAAAAACTGCCGGCGCGAACTCGCATCGGCAGCCGTGGCCCTAGCCAAGGTTGCCGATGTTTACATTCGCGCGCGTGTTTATGCCCGCGGACTCACAGCCGTGAGCATCTACACCGCGCTCCGAGAGAATATTATTTCAGCATGAATATTCTCTCGCGGCTGCCGTTACAGTACTATAAATTATATTTGTGTTATATTTTTTAAACAAATGTTTTATAACATCTTCCAATTCTTTTACAAATGGTAATGAGATAAACATTTTTTTACTATTACTGGTTTTTTGTGTACTATTTTGTGTATTCGATAATTTTTTTAAACGTTGTTTTATATAAAATTCTATTACATGTTGTGGATAATTCTTTTGGGACAATAATTCCTTAATAAAAATAAAATTTTTATTGTGAAAACTAAAATGTGATAGTTTTATAGCAAACTGTAGATTATAGCTATTCTATTAGATTTTGGATGGTGTGAAAAATACTTTAAATACCGGCCGGAAAATGTTTTTTTCTGATACCAATCAGTGACAATGTAACGTTGTTCATTTACAATTATTTGGATGTCCAAAAAACTGATCTTATTGTCAATTGATGATTCAACTGTAAACTCCAAGTTTTTGTCATACGAGTTAAAGATATTAACAGTGGTGTCTATCATATTCTTTGGGATACACAGTAAAATATCATCAACGTAGCGGAAGTAGAACAATGGTTTAAAGTTAAGTTTATTTATCGAATGGACCTCCAAATCTACCATAACAATATCAGCTAAAATGGGACTAATTGGATTGCCCATAGCTGAGCCAAAAATTTGTTGATAAACTTTATTGTTAAATTGGAAAAAATTGTTATTTAGAATAAACTTAATAATATTTAAAAATTCAGTACAACTCATGTTGATTTTGTTATTTAATTGAGTCCATCTCTTTTGCAATGATTTTAAAACTAAATACTCCGGAATATTCGTGAACAAGCTAACTACATCTAAACTAATTATCTCAAAATCAACAGGAATTAACAGACTATCAATTTTTTCTTTAAGTTTTATGCTATTATCTATGTGCGAACTAGGGACTTTTGATTGGTAGACTGCTTACCGACACCTTGTTACCACTCCTCGCGCGCGGCGGTTAGTATAGTACTACTGTCTTTGTTATCCCCGCCCTCTTCATATACGCATAGTCACTACATATACATACAGATTTAGTATAAATAGCAATGAAAAACAAATTGGAAAATATTGACACGCGGAATACTATTCCGTTCAGTAATTTTTCACTTTACGTTTGTAAGTATCTGGCGACTATTTAGCGGAAAAATTTTTATAACTTTTTTGTAAATACGTGTTGTAATAAATTATTTTTGTAATAAATTTATAGCCCTGAAGAGGAGAGTAACAAAGCTCTCGAAACGTCGGCATTATAATAAAAAATGTGTTATATTTTTTATTAACCTGGTAGTATGGCCACTAACTTCCTAAAAAACAATACACTTAAATTTTGTATAAATAAATCAAGAACAATAGTTAATAAAAAACAAAGAAAAACTAAACCAAGGAAAAATTGGATAACAAAAGCCATAATAACATCATGTGCAACTAAAGAAAAACTATATAGGGAATGGAAAAAAGATCCTAAAGATATGACAAAAAAAGACACTTATAATAACTATGGTAAACTTCTAAACAAAATAATTAACAAAGCAAAAGAAGATTATGATAGAAGCAACCAGAAAAATCTTTGGAAACTAATAAATACAAAATTAGGTAAAGAAACTAGAGCCACAAATAGCATCAACAAAGTATTCGAAAATAGTACTATGATAACAGATTCCTTACAAATTGCTGAAAAAATGAACAAATACTTCTGTGATATTGGCAAAAAATTAAGTGATAGAATAACTCAACCGCAAAACGTAGATTTACAAATGCCGTCCAGGATTGACAATAGCATATATCTTTTTCCTACGAGTCAAAACGAAATAAAAGAAACAATAAAGAACCTAAAGAATACAAAAGGTGGAATAGACGAGATTGGCTCACTAGTTTTGAAAGCGCTACAAGATCACATTAGTTTACCCCTTACAAGCATATTTAACACCTGCCTTGAAAGAGGAGTATGGCCTGATTTACTAAAAATAGCAGAAGTTATCCCAATACATAAAGGGAAAGAAAAACACTTAATGAATAATTATAGACCAATATCACTAATCTCCAAGCTAGTAAAAATCTTCGAAAAATTGATACACAAACGACTATTAAAATTTATAGAAAAAAACAACCTAATATCAGATAAAAAATACGGCTTTAGAAAAAACAAAAGTACCAAAGATGCACTAAATTTTGTAACAACTTCAATCTACAATCAACTCGATGAAAGTAAACCAATAGCAGTCACTTTTCTAGATCTCGCTAAAGCTTTTGACACGGTAGACCACAAGATTCTTCTGGCCAAATTATACAATTACGGAATACGGAGAATGGCTCATGATTTGATTAAAAGCTATCTGCATAATAGGAAACAAAGAGTAAAAGTAAATAACGTAAACAGTTACTTTGACACAATATACACAGGAGTACCACAAGGAACAATACTGGGTCCACTACTCTTTATCCTCTACATTAATGACATGCTAAAAACATTACAAGAAAACACAATAATATCCTTCACTGATGACACGGCTATCATAGTAAAAGGTAAGTCATGGTTAGAAATAGAAACAAAAATGAATAATTGTCTACATACAATATCAAACTGCTAGCTCTAAACAAATTATTCTTAAATATTGATAAAACGGTTTACATGGAATTTGGAAACACGCACAAAAGCATGCCGAATAATTTAAATATTAGCATATAAGGTAAACAACTTACAAGAGTAGATAGTACAAAATACTCGGAGATCATTATAGACAGCAACATGAAGTGGGAAAAGCATATCTCATACATATACACTAGAACAAAATACCTAACTTTTATTTTTTACAAACTTTCAAGAATTATGCCGCGGAAGAATCTTCGAATGATTTACTATGCTTTTTTTCCATAGCATCATATCATACGGTAATATTGCTCGGGGAGGAGCATACATAAGCGAAACAAGGACACTTCAAATACTACAATACAGAATACTCAAAATAATAAATAAAACTACCTTTATAAAAGAAAATCAGCCTCTCAATCTTAACCAAAAATTTACATTCGAATCGTTACTGTTTCATTATGAGGAATTAAAAGAAAGCTACATAACATCATCCAGCTATACCAGGAAAAAAAGTATCATCACACCAAAACAAAAGAGAAGAATTAGTAATAAAATCAGTTACATAAGGGCCATAACCTATTTCAACCAATTACCAAATGAACTCAAAATATTGAAAAGCAATAATAGTAGAAAAATGAAGTTAAAAAAATGGATTAGAGAAAATTAAAATCATTTACCGATAAATAGTTAATAATATTGAAGTATGAATAGATGACAACAAGATCTGCAATACAGAACAAAATAATTGTTTATAGTTTTATGTTAGTATTAAGTTAGTTATAAGTTTACCAGACCAGCGCACAGGAAGTGTTTTCCTCTGCTGGATTACTTATGTAAGGTACTAATATAAGTGTAATATTTTATATTTCGTTGTATGTACTCTGGTTAATAATAAATAATAAATAAGTAAATAAATAATTTAAATAAATAAAATAAAGAAAAAGATAAGACCGAAAAAGAAAATCAAAGAAAAAGAAAGGCAGAAGAAATAAAAAGTTTAGAAAGCAAAAGATTCAAAGCTTTGAAAGAAGCAGCAAATATAGAAGAAGAATAAGAAATCTTAAAAAATGATCGTCAAATGTATGAAATACATTACCGCATTATGTATTTAAAATAATTTATTACGTTAATAAAGTTATTTGCTAAAGAAAATGTATTTTTATTAAATTCAACCTATTTTTTACTAGAAAATCTTTTTATAAATTGTTGTACACAATAAGATATTAATTTTTGCAAATAGAACAGGATGCAGTTAGTTCTTCACAAATAAATCATCGGGAAACTTTTGACTTTCATCGGGAAAATATCAGGAAAACCGCTGGAATTTCATCGGTCTCGAAAAGTAGACACCCTGTACATGAAGAAATTATGAACATTGTCGAGAATGCATTACACTAAAAAAAATATTTCTAAAGTACTAGCAATGTATTCTTTCTATATCTAAAAAATATTCTATATAAATAACTGTGATATTGTAAAAAGTTCCCTATTTATTCTACTTCATGAAAAGTAATCGTTAAGAGAACTTTAATAACCTTCTTCAATTTTGTATATAATAGAAACAATAACTACTGGAGTACCACAAGGTACTATACTTTGACCATTCTCATAATCTATGTCATGCAACAGGGAGAAATCTGACCACTCCCCATCCGGACCAAATATATGCAAATATTCCAAACACAAAAATGCATTTCAATAAAGCTCAATTAGCACGTTATTTTCATAAAAGTTATACCAATTGCACAAAAAATTACTGCAGAAAAAATTATTTAAAAAGTCTGAAATTTTTTTACGTATCAGAAGCCGTACTTTTGTTTACAAATACTTTTTTAAGGTCGCCAAGGCATCGATTTTCGTCCCCCGGAAGTACACTCCCGAGTCCGTGTTGAAACGCCTGGCTAGGCAGAATCCTACGCTCGCAACGGGGCAATGGAGGATTCTCGGCTCAAGGGAGATGGAGGATCCGAAGAAAAGAAGGAAGGAGACCGCGGTGTCGGTCCTGCTGGAGGAGGCAGATGTCGAGGCCCTCAAGAAACTCAACTCCTGGCCCTTCTGCGGATCAGCCAGGACACACTGCACCATCAGGACCGACAAAGAAGTGGTGGCACAGGCAGAGGAGAGGGAGGAGGTGCCCATGCAAGTGGGACCTTCCACGGCGGGGGATGGTGTGGGGACTCTGACTCCTAATGGATAAAGGGGGTATAAGGGGCGCGCGGGGTGATTGGAACCCGGGGGCAGACGTGGCAAATTCCACTATTCCCTTCACCCAGATCAACTTGCATCACTGCATAAGCGCTACGGCAGTATTGGCTACGCGTCTGTCATAGACGCAGACAGGTATAGCATTGGTTCAACAACCATGGGTTAGCAAAGGTAGAATTGCAGGCCTGGGGGATGTGGGAAAATTATCCACGGAGTCGGGGACTCACCCAGAACCTGCGTGGTCTTGAGAGGGGTGACCGGGGAGGCCTGGCCTAGGTACTGAGGTAAAGTCCTTACCACAGTGGTGGTCACGGCCAGGAATAACACCGGAGGCACGGTTGAACTGGTTGTCGGGTCGGCGTACTTCCCATACGATGTTGGTGAAGATCCGCCTCCGACACTGGTCAGGGAACTGATAGGTGAGTGCGAGCGGAGGGGTAAGCACCTCTTATTGGGATGTGATGCGAACTCGCATCACACGATATGGGGTAGCTCGGACTGCAACAGCAGAGGCGAGGCCCTCCTGGAGTACTTATCAGGGACAAACATGGAGATACTGAATAGGGGTCGGGAGCCAACTTTCAGGAATAAAAACAGGGAGAAGGTGATGGATGTGACACTCGCCCCAGGCAGCATCTGGTCGCGGTTTAGCGACTGGAGGGTTGGGTCTCTGGGGAGGTGTCGATGTCGGATCACAACCTCATATGCTTCAGGCTTGGAGATGTGGTACAGCAGGTGACCCAAAGGAGAAACCCGAGGAAAACCCGTTGGACTGATTACAAGGCTGAGCTCGCAGTTAGGCTGGCTGACTTCCCGAGGGTGATCGACCGGGCAGATGGAGTCGATACGGCCGCGGAGCTCTTAGGGGCTGCTGTGAAAGGAGCTTTTGAGTGCAGCTGCGAACTGAGGACAGTGAAACTAGCCAAGGGATCACTCTGGTGGAATGATGCGCTGGATAAACGCAGAAAAAAAGTTAGGAGCCTCTTTAATAAATCAAAGAGGAGCAAGGAGGAGGCTGACCGCCAGACATTCAGACTGGCCCAGAGAGAGTACAAGGCGGAAGTAGAAAAGGCAAAGAAGGAAGGGTGGAGGAGATACTGCGAGGAGATGAGCATCATCTCGGACACCCTAAGACTTGGTAGGCTCTTAGCCCGCACAGGTAACAGGGCGGAGGCGATCAGGCTACCGTCCGGGGACTGGACGGAGAGCAGCGATGAGGCACTTGGGCACCTGATGGCAACTCATCTTCCAGGAATGGCTATGGTACCACCGAAGGATGGGGCCGACGGGCCAAAGGACGAGGAGTCCGCGGAGGTGGTTTCGAAGATGGTGGTGCAGGAGGACAGGATTCGGTGGGCGGTGGGGTCGTTTGAGCCGTACAAGTCGCCGGGGGAGGACGGGATCTCCTGCAGCGCGGGTTGGACGAGCTCCTGGGACCCCTCACCACTGTATTCAAAGTCTGCATCGAGTTGGGGTACATCCCGACGGTGTGGAGAGTGGCAAGGGTGGTGTTTCTACCGAAACCTGGGAAGCAAACACATGAAGGGGCAAAGGACTATAGGCCAATTAGCCTGACATCCTTTGTCCTAAAGCAAGTGCACATGGGGTGCCTAGCACCATTGTCAGGTGGATACAGAGCATACTGAAATGGAGGAAGGTCGTTGCGGGGTGGGGCGTGAGTGAGTCGGTTGGCTATGTTAGTAAAGAGTGCCCACAAGGAGGTGTCCTCTCACCAGCTTTCTGGGCCGTGGCCTTAGTCGAACTTCTGAAAAGGTTGACCGAGGCAGGATTCTACACCCAGGCCTATGCGGACGAGTCTGTGTAGTACCTGGGTGTAGTCTTCGATAGGAGGTTAAACTGGGCAAAGCACCTGGGCGTGCAGAAGAGTCTTTGGGATCTCATGGGGACTTAGGCCTCGCATGATCCTGTGGCTGTACACGGCGGTGCTGCGGCCCAGACTGCTGCATGGTGCAATTGCCTGGGCATCCAGGTGCAAACGCAAGGATGGTATTAAGAAGCTGGACGCGCTGCAGAACCTGATACTTCGTGGTATCACGGGGACGGGCTTATCGGTGCCCTTGAGAGCTAAGGAGAGGCTGCTCGGGGTGCAGCGCCTGGAACTGGTTGTCAGGGTGGAGGCCTGCAGAGCGAACGCACGAGTCCTCAGCGATCTGCTACGGTGGCAACACTGGGACGGAGAGCTGGAGGAGGAGGCGGGCAAAACCCTGGAAGTCTTCGGCAGGGATAGAATACCGAGGAGGTACGCCTTCAGGAGGAACTTAGAGGTGATGTATCCCGACAGGAGGAACTGGAACGTAGATGCGCTTGGTTGAGGCGGCATAGTGTGGTACACGGATGGGTCCAAGGATGACAAGGGAACGGGAGCAGCGGTGTGGAGAAAGGGCAGCTCGACAGACATTGTCCTCTGATTCGACCAACACGCCACTGTCTTCCAAGCAGAGGTTAGAGCGATACGGGAATGCGCAGAAGCCATGATCTCTGCGGAGGTGTGGAACTGCAGGAGGGCACTGGACGGGCTATCCACTACGAATAGGGTTACTCTGTGCTGGGTACCTGGACACGCGGGGATTATAGGTAACAAAAAGGCGGACCGACTGGCGAAAAGGGGCGCTGCGCGATGTAGGGCGGAATATCGGAGATTACCGCTAGCAGAGAGCGCACTGAGGGAGAAGCTGGACAGCATTTGCAAACAGGCTAGGTATCTCTTGGATAGCGAAACTCCCGCTGGGTGGTGCAAGAGTATCGTGGAACTATCCAAGAGGAAGATTAGACTGGTGGCAAAGTGGCTGACAGGATACTGTGACGTAGGGTACCATCACTACAGGATAAGCAAGGAAAGAACTCGTATATGCAGGTGGTGAGAGGGGGAGAAGGAGACCTCAGCCCACCTTATCTGCCGCTGCCCAGTGCTGGTGGCGGTGAGACGAAGGGTGTGGGGGCTGTTCTTCTTCGAGCAATAGGACCTGTGGGACCAGAAATTGGACTCGATTTGCAAGGCTATAGAACTCATAAAGGCCAGAATGAATAGTGGGTGAGGATAAAAAGGGGTGGAGCACAATGGGTTTTCGGCCTGAGTGCTTGGAAGTCCCCGAAAGGGGCCGCCAACCGTCCCCGACCACTATGACTATGACTATGACTAGTTGTTTTGATATACTATAGTTTATTATATTCATCATTTTTATGGTCGAATGTTTATCTTAAAATAATTGGTTTGTCGCCATTCAAAATTTATAGTAATTTTAATATCATTGCACCAAAAAATTGTCAATAGATTAATAAGTTTTTGTATTACATTCACATTTGATATTTATGTAAAATTTTATACTCTTTACATGTACTACTCAATATGTATTTTGTTTTCTCCGTGGAGTCTTTTATATAGTTGATCGAGACGCAGGTCAAGCGTCGCTTCGGTCAGAAAGGTTACAGACTGCCCACACATTGGGAACAGATGGAACTGCAGCCTTTACTTTAAATGCCTCTTTTTTGATAAGCTAGGTGGACATCGTAGCACGAGGACCCGTTAAACTTTTTTTTTTATATGAGGTACGTGTGGGCCTTACCGTAATGCGCCTACCCAACCAGCCATAAAACAAGGGTCATAGGTCGCACACGTGGTCCTACCGCACGCAGATGGGATTAAAAAATATCTCTTCGAGTCAAGAGTCACGGCTCCATGTGTTTCGCAACTGCAGAACCGATTAGAGAAATTTAACTCAACCTGTAGTAATTTCGACGCGATTTAAAACGAAATAGACCTTATAGTCGACGATAACGCTTTAGAGGAGCAGCACACGAAGCGTATGCAAATCCAAAACGATTATTTGGATTTATTAAGTGAAGAAGAATAGCTTCTTCAAAGCTTATCTAATAGAACTGCTGCACAGAATTCGAACTCAGTTCAACAAGAGACAATTGCAGCCGCGACCGCGTCGTCACAAGCAACTCTGGGTGTGACGGATAAAAGGCGTCGTCTACGACTGCCAGAAGCCGAACTACCCAACTTCGAAGGACGATATGAAGACTGGCTGTCGTTCAAGGACTCATTTACATCGATGATTGATAGTCAAGATGACTTATCAAATACGCAAAAACTTCAATATTTCAAGGGCGTAGTCAAGGGTGAGGCTTCGAAGAAGATAAAAACGTTGACGATTACTGAAGAAAATTACAAACGCGCGTGGGATATATTACAAAGGGCGTATGAAGACAAACGGATAATTGTTTCAATGTTGTTGAGTTTAATTTTACGTCTTCCCGTATAAGAACGAGAGACAGCAGAAGGTCTCAGAAAGCGGATGACACTCAGCAGTATGTCGAGTCGCTGGCTCGATGTGAATGTCGGCGAACTTATATTAGTGCAGAATTTAGGAGAAAAACTACAGAAACGAACTGCCGAGAAATGGGAAGAATCATTAGAGAGAGGTGTACTTCCAACGCTACAGAATATGCTCGATTTCTTATATAAATCGGCCGCGCGGTTGTCGCGACGTGAAAAAGACCCGTCGGACAACAAGGATACACCGAGCAAGCTCCACGGCGACACGACCAGACAGTCCAAAGGTGGATAACGAAAGCCCTCCCGTCAAGCATTTCTAACAACAAATAAGACCACGTGTCCGTTGTGTCTCCCGGGCAAAGTCACTTTCTGTTTAGGTGTGACAATTTCCGCGATCTTGCCGTGTCGCGGCGGCTAGGGATAGCCAAGCAAGCGTCACTGTATTTGAACTGCTTGTGGAAACTCGCTGATAAGGCATGCAAATATATCAAATGTCAAGTGTGCAATAAGCCTCATAATGTGCTTCTGCATAGGAACGAGTCAGAATGACTGAATGGCCCTACAGTAATCAGCCTGTCCGCTGCAGCTGCAACTCCTTGCAAACCATCCTTGCAAATCATGACAAGCGCCAGTACATGTGCGCCGGATTGTAAGGGGAAATTTATAAGTTGTCGAGCATTATTAGATACTTGCTTAACGACGAACTTCATCACAGAAGTATTAGCCTTAAGATTGAAGCTACACAAGACAAAATGCCGCATTACAGTAGGGGCATTAGATGGATTGTTTACGACAACAAAACACTTGATCACGGTATCACTACGATAAAAAATGAACAATTTCGAGAGAACACTTGACTTTCTTACGGTTCCAAACATCTCTGTTTTGGTACCAAATGAAGCTTCGAGAAAGGATCGCTATACCAAAAAATATACGCTTGGCAGATCCAGATTTTTACAAACCAGCACCGATTGATGTGCTGCTACCAATCGGCTTTTCGTCTCGATCAGCTGTTTTGTTCCGTCCGCTGCTCTCTTATGATTGGCCAATCTTAACATTAGTTTTGACATACCTATGTGTTGTGACGAGGTGAACGCTAGAGTCGTTCAAGACCTTAAGGGGTCACTCTACGATCTCGGTATAATTTTCTATAATTTTTTTTTCATATAAAAATTTATTTAAAATATTCAAACTTTTTATACATAAAAGAAAAGGAATCACAATTATAAAATTTATTTTTTATTTTTGTTTTATATGTATAATCTGGCTGATCCTGCTGCTTGAAGCTGACCCTACTAAAATCTGATTGACGTGATATCTCTACTTTGAAGAGCCTGAAAGCAAAAAGGTAAACGTGTTATTAAAAAATAAACCTTTCGCTATGCCGATATCTCAATAAACAAAATTTGATGAAAAATAACGAAATGGCGGACATTTGAAATTTTCGACTGTTTTTGCAACTTAAATAGTTTAAATAAATAGGATAAATATTAATAAATAATTATAATTCTAGTAGGGACTATAACCACATATGTGTAGAATATATCATAAAAATTTCAGCCCGATCGGACAAATAGTTTTGTCTCAATCATGTCAATGAGATCGAAAAACGTTGTTTCGAGAAAAACGCGATTTACTTTTTTTCATCGAAAAGTGTAGCATAAATATCATGATTAGAGCGGTGTTTGGCTCAGGCGGCAAGGCGCTTGCTTCCCAAAACAAACATCGCTCAGGGCTCAGGTTCGATTC
>JAWWEQ010050730.1:0-11126 GCA_035583055.1 Torymus tubicola
TTCAATAGTGACTAATAACTATTTACTATATTCTTAAAATTATTTGATATGACTTTGAGCCTATAGGCCGTTACAATACACTTAAACGGTAGAGCATTAATGAATATAAAAATTGAAAAGAACGTAAAAATAAGTAAGAAAAGAGGAACTCCTCATATACCAAATATCGGCGGAAGTCAGGCCAGGTCTTTTTGAAGGAAGAATCTAACACAACGTCTATGCCAGTCGGGCTCTCGTATAAACAGAACATTTTACGTTAAGATAAGTACTCTCACAAATTATCTATTTTTTCCATTTCTAGGATCCAATAGCAGTTTCCATTAAAAAAAAAAAAACACTTTGACCTTGAAATAACCTTGAAAATCGCGTTGAAGGTCAAAGTCGTTGGTACCATTAGGTGGCTCCCTTTGAACCCTAAATTTTTGCATTTATCATTTTTTTTTCTCCGTGTACATCTTCTGCCAATTTTTTGGGGTCGGCGATTAAAATGGGACACCTTGTATATGTACATGCAGACGTCGCGCATCGCAGCATAGCCCATTTTACGTTGTATACTATATATATACTTATATATACAAAACTAACAGAAGCCGAACTGCGACGCGAGGGCTACGCGGGGGGAGTCAGCTGTGTTCGCGCGCGCTCTCTCCTCGTGAAGCATATATAGGATTTGACATCAAGTAGAGGCACAACAAGATTCCACTAGATTCCCCCTAGAAATTCCCTGCAGGCTGAAGGAAAAATTTTATAATTGATTTTGCGGTCACTAATTTCGAGCCTCGATTAATCGTATACGAAAGCATTTTTCACCACGAAACTTTTTACAGATAGAATGTATGTAAAAAGTACTTTCAAATGAATTCCTCATATGTCATATTTACTTCTGCATTAATATAAAATGAGAAGTGTAAAAAAAAGTAAGGTTGGGAAACCCCAAAACAAAGTATAAAGGGTACGGCATCGCTCTGCTCAAGACGTCACGTTACGTTCCTTACTCACCAAGCAGGCCGCTGCCGCGCCCTTGGATAGACTAATGAATTATGAGCTATTAATTTGTACGGCTATCATCAATTAACATAATACAAAGAAATACAAAAAATATAAAGAAGTACGTAATTTCAAGGTTAATAATAGCTGCTACGATTAGCTGAATAAATTGAAGCTTTTTTTGGCTCTGGGAATAACCCAACACGTATGACAATGTACTATTACGACAATATTCGATAAAGGGAAAAGAATAAATAATTATGTAGAGTACGATCACTTCGAAATCTTCACCAAAAAGCTTGTGTGGAGTGTGAATGTATAGAGTATAGGCGGTGCCAAACTGTTTAACAGTCAATTACCAAAGTTGAGCAGTTAGGCATGATTAGTACTTAAATCGACACCGAAAAAACCTATATAATTTCGGCAGTTGATTATTTGCTGATTTTTGTACTTATCAAACAAGGTGGCTATAGATGACTTGATTAAATATATTTTGGGTGCTTATACAAACTTGGAAAAAAACTCAATTGTGTATTAAAAATTTTTTATATTAAAAGATAAAAAACATTTTTAAATAAAAATGTAAAAGAAATTATTAATATTGATATAGGTATTGAAACATAATTCATACACACGCACATGCATAGGAACATACACACGCACGCACACACACGCACACATACACACAGTCTATTAAATATTATAAATAAATTCATAAAACATAATATTATAAAGAATTAAGAAATTAATTTGTACTATATTTATATGTTTCTAGAGTGAAGTATTGAATTAATTCTTAAATATTTGTCGTCGAACCAAAAGAAATTATACGCATCTGAACATTCTTTATCATTTTTCAGAGATTTATAACTGTTTGCATAACAATTAACATATATCATCACATAAGAGGTTAGTGCCATGTATATTCAATTCCATTTTCGATAAGTCTCGAAGCTTGTGGGCCCTAGATAAGAGTATTTTTTGCAACCAGTTACGTGGAATTCCGACTTTTCTTTTGTTATTATATCATCAAGTTTCAATATTTTAAAAGTAAACGAAAAAAATAATCTAACCTTGAATGAAAATAAACTTTCGATTGTTCTGTTTAATTTGGATGTTAAAGCGTTGACAAGAGTTAGTCATTCAAATCAATTATACGTAGTGGTTTCATTTTATATGCATACAGTTGCATGCAAAATTGTCCGGCCAAAGATAATTTTTCGATTGTGTAACATATAAAAGGTGCAAAATGAAAAAGAAATTTTTTCATATAGACTTTGACTTTTCGTAAACATCTGAGAAGATTCTTAAGAATTTTAGAAATAAAAAGAAGGCATAATAGTTATATAATTAAAATAATTTTTGTTTGCACTACTGTAAAGTGTAAACGTTCTACAAGATTTTGTAGGAGTAGGCGAGCTGTTACGTCTCTTAGGTGTCAAGTAGTACTTTATGCCCGCCAGCTGAAAATTTTAGAAGTTATGTGGGCGTAAAATGTAATTTTACACGCATGGTACGAAAAATTGTATTATGTCAGTCAAGTCAATTGATATGGGTACTTGACTACAATAAACTAATTTTAGTACTTTCTCTTGTTTGATTTATATAGAAGAATGAAATAAATTTAAATATATTTTGCAGAACAGTTATACAGTTGTTTTCGGGAGTAGTTTGCATTACTTGACGATCGATAATTGATTTCACAACTTTCATTTGTTTGATTTGCATTGATTAATTTGATTGTATATATTATAGCTTATATACGTAGATTATACAGAAAAAACGCCTATAATTGCCTTATTCTATACTTTCGTAGAACGTTTTATATTAACAATGTTATTATTTTTAATACTTTTTAATTATATTTATTTTGTAATATTAGTTTTGACTATTTTTTCTTAAGTTTTTTGTACATATAGTACGTAACTGTTGTTTGGCCGGATATCAAAAATTGTTATTTTTGTTATAAATAATTAAAATATTTATATATAATTTTCTAATTACATGATTTAATTACACAATAAAAGTACTTTACGATGATAAATGCGTCTTTCCATTTTGCACCTTTTATATATGTTAAATATTCGAAAAATTATCTTTGGCCGGATAATTTTGCATGCAACTGTATAGGTATCGTGCATTAATTTGCAATATATTGATTGTTAAAATACTTCATTGAATGATTTTTTAATATATTTATTTTTGTATAAAAATTAACATATTTACTTGTTTCCATTTATTAAATATTTAATATTATACTCAATTATTTGAAAGTCAATGTAAGGGATAATATTATAAATAAGTATGTTTCATATACCAATAAGTTTATTTTCAAATATAGAAATAACATATAGAATTGACCATATAATGATATATTGTTTCTTTCGTTGGTTAACGTAGAAGATTTATCCTTGTCGAGGCATACCTGGCATCTAGAATGTAAAAAATTAAAGTTAAGAAACTTTGTGTTTTCATTGATATGAAAAATTGTTAGCTCTACCTGAGGCATTTGAGGCATACCCATACCACCGTTGGCGACACCTCTAGCTACATTAGCACCAGCACTTGCCATTTGCTGAGGCATGGAAGCCATGGATCCCATTGATGGTGCTTGTCGACCTGACTACAATTTTTATAAACAATTTGTATTTTTAGAACGGAAGATCGTTAAAAAATAAAATGGTTTTAAAGTGAAATTCCTTTCTAGAAAATCGCTATCTATTAATTAGGTAAATATTTGATTTACTCACTCGGCGATTTTCGTGGTTCTCTGATAACGCACATTGCACAAGCTAAAATGAAGTTTTTATTATTGATTATTACAGGATCATAAAAAAGTTATCTTAATAACTATTTATTAACATATGACTATATAATAGTTTGCTTTATCTTAAATACTTATTAGCATATGAAGAAAAGTTTATTCTTATCTTGCGGCTCGTATATTTATTCGTATCTATTAAATATTTATTATAAAGATAATAGATTTTTACAATAATTCGTCTGTACTCACAGCAAATACGCAAAGAGCGACAATAAGTGTTGTCTTCGACATTTTTAAATTTATGATTTACAACTTCTTTTACTGAATTTGACTGTAGTCAACGTAGAAAAATTACTACTTTTTATACTTTTTCAAAAATCACAAACTAATGGGAAAAAACAAATCAAGAAGCATCTTTAAAATTATTATTTCTTGAATAACAGGAAGCTTAATTATTTTAGAAATATAAGATGACTATCAAATTTTTATCACATGCAATAATTCGTTTTACGAAACGGAATTCGTTTCTGCGGATGTCGTGTCAAAGTGCAATTAAAGTCATCATTGAGATTTGCTTTGTGATTTAATGGCTATTAATTGCTCTTATGTTTTTTTTAGTTCTGCCATATGACTGAAATGGCATTTCCTGCATAATATTATCATGTTTTATACTTTTCGTATTTCCAAGAAATGATAACTAATTCCTTAAAATCTTTTATAATGTAATTTATAATGTAAAGATGTTTAAAAATCGTACATGGTTAAAAATTTTGTGTAAAATATAAATCGTATGTAGTTGAGATTTGGTCTGAAATTTACGCAAGCATGTGTAAAATTTTCATTTACACAAAGTTTGTATAGTACCTCAGATTTACGCAAATTATTATCTAAATATTAATTTACTTCAATTTTATTTAATATTTTTGATCTATACAAACTTGTGTAAAATAGCAGTTTGACACAACTTTTCTTCTAAAATTTTTTACACAAATTCTACGCAGTTCATTTTTACAAATATTTTTATAAATTTGGAAAATTCATATCTTACACAAATTTTTTGATTAAAAAATGTAAGAATTATAGTCACTTTCTTAATATTACTTTGCTTATGTAAATATTAAAGTTTGTATTAATAATTAAAAATAAGTTTTTTCCGGATACCCATAATTCATCAAATCTAAATTAATAAGTTACACTCAATAAGTGTTTCCGTCAATAATTTCGTACGAAAATATTATTTTTGTGACGTTTTATCATTATGTTAAACTATGTTGTCATCCATAAAATTGCGCGTTTTGTTATCACTGAAAAATGTGAGAAATATACATCGAAGAAGAACAATAACTATATTATCAGAGCAATAATTTATTAGAACGAATTAAATATTACATAAATATTACACAGATACATGAACAAATAATGTAAATGATTTAATTAGTTGAGATCTTGTACGAGATCCAGTCAACGAATGATGACACTTTGGTGTAAACGGAAGGAGCTTGTGATTTACCGCAAGGAATCAGTCCCCAAGACACTATTCCGACAACCTCCTTCACACCGTTGGAGCCGACGGAGATCAGTGGGCCGCCGGAATCGCCCTGTAATGCAAAATGTTTTTTAAATGAAAATAGTCTGTATAAAAAGAAATTATTTTAGTTTATTACTTATTAAACATGCTCGATGTTTATTCAATTTCTGCTATCCAAATAAATGAATAATAATAAATAATAATAATTAATCCCAATAATAACAAAAATAATAAACATATACATGTAATTACTAAATCACCTATATTTTATATTTAATTTTAAATATTTCCCAATCATTATCCTTATTTAAAAAACTTAACTACTTTTTAACATTCCCCCCATTGACATAAAAACTTTTCAATAAACGACAAACCTTGATACACCCACTGCAATACCGCACACTTCAATTAAAAATCAAACGATACTTACGCTGCAAGCGGATAGTCCCACGTTGGCGGGACTGGTACATACATTAGAGGCTTGAACGGAGTTACCCGAAGCTGGATTGATACGACTGAAAGTGGCCTTGCATGTATTAGCATCAAGAAGATTCAGGGTGACAGTTTGCAGAATGGAAGGCATAACTGGCTGGTAACTCCTAGAAATTGAACCCCAGCCTGACAGGACAGCAGAACCGCGGGGTTCACTGCCACGGGCTGGCAGGGCAATCGGCTGGACATATTGGGTGAAGCGCAGAGGCGTTGCGAGCTTCAGCAGAGCTATGTCGTTGGGGCCAACCTCACTGTACGAGAAATGAAAGAAATTAGTAGAGAAAATATATTTGGTTGTACTGTTAAGTTTGGATTCAGAATATAAGCATATGTAAGATTTTAAATGTACATTTAAAAGAAAATGTAAGATTTACAAGGTTTTGATATTTTAATAATTGAAAAAATGTATATAGGTAATCTAAGCGCTTTACATTAGCTAAATCAACTGGTTTGGATAAATACTAAAATGGCATTATAAAAAAAACTTTTGTTCGAAGTGTAAAAGGAAAATTTCCCTTTCAAATGAGATCCTTTTATAGAGCCTTTCTGAAATAAAGAAATTCTTTTTGGAAAGGTATACCTAACTACTTCCAATTCCACTATAACAAAAGGGTAATTCTAATTTTTTGTTGTGTCATATACATTGTTCTAAGTAAAATAAACCTTACTTTCTAATCTTTAATCAACTATGTTAACATTAATTATCTGTTTTTCCTATATGTAAGTGACCAAATAGCATTATAATTAAATTTACTTATTATGTGTTACCAAAATCATAATGTTATTCCAAACTATAATATTTGTTGAGCGAAGACAAAATTTAATTTAGATAAAATGCAAATGATATACATAACTATTTTTAAATATAAATATCAAATTGTGGGAATCTTGCGGGAAATAGACTGTCGGAAAATTTTATCTACTACACATATGACATGTAAATAACGGAAATTAAAATATACTATTTAATTAATAATAATTAAGGAATAAATCTAGTTAAATTCAAAACACTGTATAAAGAAATATCTCCCAATACGAGTATCATTGATACGAGTATCATTGTACCAAACGAGTAGATCCCAAACTCGTGTCTAGGCTATTCAAAATTACTAAAATTTTTTACAGAACTCAATACTCCATCTATTTAAGTCTAGAAAAAGGTAGCAAAAGATTTTACACTTTATTCGCACAACTTCGACCTCTAGTTCACTGTTATTTTCTACTGTTAAGGTTTCTCAGTACTCACCCCCTGTAATTCTCGTGCGAAATGGTGCGTTCCACGCGAACCACTTGTTCAGAGTTCTCCACAGCCTTGAGGTTATGTTTACCGGCCTTGACGATCATGTTGCCACGTCCAGCTGGTATGCAATGAGCCGCAGTGAGGATCCAACGTTCGTTAATAATGCTACCACCACAGAAATGATTACTGCCATACTGCATTGATACCTGATGGGGAAATTCACCGGCAACGGCATTGCGCCCGCCGATTATGCGGTTGTCAGGCTTCGCTGGCTCGATTGCTTGTGGAACTGTAATGTGGAAAGTCACTTTACAGTTGTATGGAAAAAGTTTTTGTTCGCATAGTAGTTATGGGACAGTCAGGATGGATCGTTTGTAGGTGAATTAAATAATTTCGTTGAAATGATACATATTTGTATGATATAGAAATGGTAAATCACAATTTTTAAATTTTCAAAATTAGTTCAGATAAACTTTCTTTTTGGAAATTACTTTAGAAAAATTCGGTATTATTTTCAAACAATATTTTATATTTCTATATTTTATCGTAAACTTATGTATAAGTTCCTTACCAGCAGAAGCAAGAGCCAGAAGGCAGCAGGAGACAATGATTTGAAATGCCATTTTCGTTGAGTATGCTAAACGTTGCTGTGAAACCTCTTTTTATACTTACTTACGACGAAAAGATCCATGTGCAATTTGTCGTGAGAAAAACAACAAACGTCAACATAACTTGAAGGAGCCATTTGCATAAAGTCAAGCGGAAAATGTGTTAAGGCTTATGATGCTTCATTGCACTTTGGCAAATACCTCATTAATACGAAAAATATACTAATTAAGTGAAAATCATGTCGAAATTGCTATGGACCTAGAATATAATTTATATAATCAAAAGTTAGTTTTACATTTGTCTTCTCGGAATTTTGAATTATTATTTAACATCATCTTAATGAAACAATAACATTTAAATACGTCATGATCATTTTAAGAATCAGTTGATTAGTTGATTAATCGGCTGATTGACTGATTGATCATTAATTGTAGCATTGGTTCATTAATCAATTTTGGATTATTTGTTTACTTGTATCAAAATATTTATGACTTGCGTACTCAAATGATACACGTACGTAGGTCGTTGGATTTCTTTCTTGTTGGCGAAAAATTTGCATCATAAAATTTATTTAGAGAATAAAATAATCGAAGTAATACATCAGTCACTTTAATGTATTGTTTAAATGAACCTAATGACCGTGCATCCCAGAGATTGCTAAAGGACGGGAAAAAAGAAAAAACGACAAAAAAATTTGGAGAGAAAAAAGTTTTTTCTATTTAAATCCTTCTAATTATCTATCATGAAAAAGAATTTTTTCTATAAAAAATTTGTCCTACTCGATATAAGCTTGTCATATCATTCGATGAACATCTGATAAGTGTTGCGAGAACATCACTGATGAGATCATATTTTTGTAATCTTTGTAACAAAATATCTTTTTTGTATACGAGAAAGGCGTTTTCATGATCCTTAATTTGAAGAATTGAATCGAAAACGGTTTTATTGTTCACAAATTTTTTGTACTTTTTCCTGATCTTTCTTGTCTTTTTACAACCGCTGATCAGCAAGGTCATTAACATTACTTAAGCAATCTATAAAACAAGTAATAATTTGACAAATATTGGTGTATTCAAATAAATGTAAAAGTGATTGAAATAAAAAGAATACCTATATATATTTAACTTACATACAGACCATTTCATGTCAACTTGTACACTACAGAATTTTAAAATTGTTCATAATTTTTGTTCATGATTTCAAATCAGCCAGAACACAAATCTGAAATTTTAGAGCAAAATATGCATTTATTCTATAGTTATAATTTTATGAAAATCCTTGAATCCTTATTATTTTTTAACTCAAACCTTGAAATTTTTTGTGGAGCATATTATATGGAATAAAGATTAAATATTCCAGGAAGAACTATTAAGAATTATTGTTTCAAAAATATAAATTTTATTTTATGAATATTTTTAAATACAATATTTATTATGTGAAAACCCATTTTCATCAAAAACGTATAGCCGGCCAGGTTGATTTTATTCAGGAAAGACTAGTAGAAGTCATAAAATATTATCTTTAAAACAGTACCTTACTGTAGATGGAATGAGATTACTGAAAAAAGTTACGTGTAATTGAAGCTGTAAAACTTTTTTAGCCTTTCCTGTGTAAAATCAACCTGGTCGTAAACACTTTTTTCACAGATCAAATGTGGTATTTCTAAATATTAATACTTAAGAAATTTGTACTAATAAAACAATAATTTTTAACAATTATATACAAAAGTTTTCAAATTAAAAAATCATAAAGATTGAAGGATTTCAAAAACCGCTTCCAATTCATTGGCACGTAGCCTCCTCAAAATAATTTATTGATTCGTTTTATTAAATTAAAATTCAAAAAATAAATTTTTCACGAAAAAATTGGAATAATGTTATGGAAACGTGTTACATTGAATGCGTTATGTGGTAAGGCTGTTATAATGCCAGGGGATGTATTTTTAAAAATTTTTGAAAAGGACAGATTTTTTTTCATTTTTCAATTTTTCAAGTTTTACATTTTTGTTAATAACAAAAAACCGTGATAACTAAAAATTTTTATAAATATTTTAATTCTCTTTCAAATGCTAGCCATCGCATTCAGATACATAGAGCCATCCTCAAGAAATACATTTTAAAAATGTCTAGAAAAATTTTATCCTCAAATATCTCTGAAATTTATGAACCAATCATTTCGCCCAAAGAACTCTGCTGAGAACTATCTGTGATATACCTCAACAATGAATTTTGAAACAAATAAGACAATTTTACTCTCGTAATGGTTGAACATACAAGACTCATTTTTTCAGTTTTTCAATTTTTACGTTTTTGTTAATAACAAAAGAACCGTGATAGCGAGAAAATTATTTTTTTTTTTAGAAAATATAGGTAATTTAATTCTCTTTCGAATGCTATACAACGGTACATAGAGCCGTTCCCGAGAAATTACGATTTAAAAAAAAAATGCAAAAAATTTTACCTCAAATATCTTCGAAATTTATGGATCAATCCTTTTGCCCAAATAACTCACTCGATTGGTATACAAAATCTAGCCCTAGAAAAAATTTCAAAGTGATTAAAACAATTTTACTCTAGTTATTGAACGACAAAGAAAATCACTTTTTTTATAAATTATTTTTTCTCCAAAAATAATGAATAAAAAGACTTAAAAATTTAGTAAGTTATAGTACTTAATATCTTTTATAACCAAAAAATATTCTTATTAATATCTTTTTTTAATTTCGAAATATAACCTATTTTCAAAAAATTACGTTTCATCAATAAATTATGACGAAATATAGCTATCGATTTTTTTTTAATTTGTAGAGAATTTTATCCTACATACAGAGAATTCATAATATATAAACAATATTCGGTTTAAATATTAAAAAAATCAAAAATAAAAATATGAAAATTAAAAAATGGCTATAAAAAAAAGAAAATTTCCGAAAATAGAATATTGACCCTAATTGTGGAAGCAAAATTTAAAAAAATGATCACTCTCTCGTTAAAATCGGTCAAGTAGATCACATTGAGAAAAAAAACAGTCACTATAGCTGTAGTCGGCTCCCTGATTATAGCTATAGCACGCTTAAGCAATAGTAGCGCTATACTCAGGCTGTTTTTCCCTGAGTGGCAGCTATATCACCATAACCTCAAAGAGAGTACCGGCATAAGCAGTACATCTGTTTACCTTTCTATACGCAGATTACATATATAACTATCACTAGAATTCGACACATATTGAAAATTTTGATATTATATTATTTTTAATAAAGGTTTCTAAATGATTTTTAGTTATATATACACAAACACGGAATTTTTTATAAAAATAAAACATAATTTTACGTATATTGGTATAGGTAAAGATTAAAGAAGTTGAAAATTCAAAAGAAATCAAGAATATTATAGTTCATGATGCACATTAGAGTCATTCTACACGGAATGTCTGACAGCGACACTACACCAGAAATACTATAGAGATGTATATCTATATATGTATTTTCATAAAAATTAAAAGTTCAT
>JAWWEQ010050731.1:0-11125 GCA_035583055.1 Torymus tubicola
ATACATTATTTTTAATTCCGCATTTGTTTAACTTATAAATTAAAATATTTCTGTCTATTGTCTCGAACGCACGTTTGCAATCTAGAAACGCAACGCCAGTCTTTATTTTTGTATCGCAGTTATTTTTCCATTCGTTCAAGACATTTTGCAAGGCGGTCTCGCAAGAATGACTTTCCTGAAAGCCAGATTGCTCTGGCACAAGGTTATTGTTATCATTTAAAAATTTAATTAATTGTTTATAAACTACAGTCTCTAATATAGTCTCAAAGGTCGGAAGAACATTTATTGGTCTGAATTCGCTTGCTTTTAATGTATTTTATACTTTTTAAATTGGTGTTATTAGTGAATTTTTCCATTCGGCTGGAAATTCACTTGATTGTAATGAATCATTTACTAAATTAACAAATTGATCGTCAATATAAGGTCACGCTTTTTTAATTATTTCCACATTTCGATAGAGAGAGAGAGAGAGAGAGAGAGAGAGAAAAAGAGAGAGAGGGAGAGAGATAGTATTTATTTGCCTACTCAGTAAAAAGTGTGAATGTGCAATTTACAGTTTTCAGAATACAATAAATACAGAGTCAATTTTTGGTACAAGAGAATACATTAAGAGTATATAAAAATAGAAATTACTAAGGATTAAGTATATAAAAGTTTATAAAAATTTGTCATTTCTAAGGACTCTTAACTAATATCATATATAACAGACGCAAAATTAAAATTTAAAACACTATCAGTCCATATAAACTAAAATGCTATCGAGTCAATCGAGAACAACTAAAATACTATCACAGCAATAAGATCTGTCAAGACAATAGAAACTATACGGTTATCGAGTCGATATGCAAAAAAGAATTCTAAATCTATCTTTCGCTATAAGGGTCCTTTGCTGACAGCTCCCTATGCCCACTGAGGACTAGGGATCGACGTCTAGGAAATGTTGGCGCACAGCCCTCCTGAACATGGAATATGATGGTAGTTGGCGCAGGGAGGAGGGGAAAGCGTTCCAGAGATGAGCACCTCGAACGCGAAACGCCTTATCCCCGTTCTTAGAATGGATTGAGGGAGGCTTCAGCTCGGGCTGGGGACCCCTGCTAGAGTACGTCAGTAAAATAAAGTCTGCATGAGTCCGAACAAAGCCATCCCAGGCGGCTCCTGCAGGGGGTGATATGCTAATCTCTCCTAACATCGAAAATATACCTCACACGTGCATTGCTCAGCCATTGTAGTCGTGTCCGTAACTTGAATGACGCATCTAGATATACTACCGAGCAATAGTCAAGGTGTGGTTGAACCAAGGCCTCGACTAACCTTTTCCGCAGCGTCTCTGTGGTACATGCCCAGATAAACCGCAGGCTGTATAGGGCTTTATTGACTTTTTTTGTTACCTGATCAATGTGCGGTTTCCTCGTCAATTTGCTATCTAGTACCACACCGAGACTCGTAACTTCGCTGCTGAGTGGGATGATCGGGCAAACTTAATGCATTGATAGCATTAACATTGTAACTTGAACCAAAACTGATTGTCTTGGTCTTCCCAGAATTTAGACGCAGCCCAGAGTCCTCCACCCATGCAGAAACCAAATGCGCTACGTCGGTTAGCCGTGTCACACCTTCCAAGATTTTGTCTTTAGCCGTATTTACGTAGATCTGTAAGTCATCTGCATAAAAAATGTGTTTGTACGTCTTTCCATCTAGTATGTTTCCGTAGGTCATTCACATACAGACAGAAGAGCAAAGGCCCCAGAACGGATCCCCGCGGGACTCCCATATTGGTTTCTCGCCATTCAGAATTACGATTTTTATTTGTTATAACCATCTGGGATCTCCCTTGTAAATATGATTTAACCCACAGGAGAGCCGATCTGGAAAATCCTAGGCTCCAGAGCTTTTTTAGGAGCTTCGATGATGAAACAGTATCGAAAGCTTTGCTAAAATTGAATAAAAGTAATAAAGTGACTTTCTTATCGTCTTTGGCTATACGTATGTCTTCAGTTAGTTTTAGCAGCGCCGTCTGTATACTGTGATGCCTACGGAAACCAGCTTGGAGGGGATCTAATAATTTATTCACTCTAAGATACTCCATAATTTGGTCATCGGCAATTTTCTCGAGAACCATGGAGAGGAAGCAAAGCAGCGCTATTGGTCGAAAATCCGAGACAGTAGCCGGAGCTACTTTCTTTTTAAGCGTTAGTATTTGCGCCTGGTTCCAGGTCCTCGGAAAAATCCCCTGTACGAAAGAGAAGTTAAAGATTTTAACAAGATAATTTCCAATTACAGGCAGAGCCTTCGCGATCACCTTTTAGGGAACCCCATCCATTCCTTTTGCCTGTGAGGAAAAGTGAGAAATAGCTAGGACAACGGTATTAAAATCTACAGGTTTAAACTGAAAACCTTCCTCATTATCAGGCAGAATAGTGTCCATTGCTTCTTCAATATTTTCAAGGGGTGAGACGGAGGTTCCCGCAGAGTGGGCGTTCAACTCTCCTGGTGTGAACCCGTGAAGGTCCTCCTCTTTACGCTTTGGCAAAAGGCCGAGATTGCGCATTTCCTTCCAAATGTCCTTATCTGCATCAAGAGCCCCTTTAAGATGGTCATGCAGGAAGGAGTTTCGCTCTTGAGTAATACGCAAGTCGACCTCACTGCTGAGCCGAAGAAACTCATCGAGTAGCCCTGCACGCCCTGTACGTTTGTAGCGTCTGTGCGTGACATTACGCTTTTCAATGAGATGTCTTAGCTCTGGACCAAGCCATGGAGCATATTTGTTGTTTGGTTTAACAATTTTCAAACGTACTAGTTCATTTATGGCTCGACTTAGATTTATATTAAGGTTATTCAAAGCTTCCTCCAAGTCGGTTTCGATAGAGTCCTTGCTCACCCAATCACAGCTTGCCAGCAATTCGTTCAAGGCATTCGAGCAGATGCTACTATTTATAATCTCTATATTTTATTATATTATAATCTCTATATGAGAATGTCTCCATAACAGGTGCCGGCACAATCAAATTTACAGAAACGTCAATAATGGCATGCTTGCCAAAACTGGGTGAACATTCGTTCTTGTAGTCTAGTATCTCGTCATTCTCGTCAATGAGTATCAAGTCAATCCATGTGTGAGTGTTCTCATCCTTATGTGTTGGACCGGGGGGGACTATTTGTAATGATAGTTCATTCGCTAAATTCTTTACAGTAATCGCATCTGCGTCGGCCACCGACAAGACTGAATTCAAATCCCCCATAATAAATTTAAGACTATAATTAGCAGCTAGATCTTTTAAAACCGGAAATAATTCTGTATTAGTCTGCATTGCAATATGGGGAGGCCTGTATATTACGTTGACTAATATTGGGGAAGAGGTGCCCTGACGTACTTGCAAAATAAATACTCGGGAATCTGGTGTTCCCGGTAGCTCTGTGCTTGAAGATACTAGCATGGTAATTTGAAAATCGTTGCGCACCTACAGAGCAACTCCACCTCCGTGTATATTTCGATCTTGCCGTAGAATCGAATAGCCTTTGATTTGAATCAGACTATCGTCAACAACCAGGCCCAGCCACGATTTTGCGATACTAAAAAGATGGTAAGTTGGGTTTTCCGAAAGGTACAGGCGTAACCTTTCAATCCGAGATCTAAGCGAGTTTATATTAAGGAATCCCGCCTTTAAGAAACCCCCACCCCTCGTCCCTCTAACAACAATATTCGAGCATAGTCACGGAGCCTGCGCCGGCCCCGCAGTCACTGCTGCTCCCTGCGTCTCGTCATAGTCGTGTCTGGATACATTTGTGACGTCAGTCGAGTTCGTGGCAGTTGAGTGTCTTTTGGATGCAGCTTGACTCGCCTTTCGAATGGCCTGCAGGTCAGCTGCAATAGCAAAGGCGTGCGTCCTCTCGCCCCCTCTACATCTAACTAAGAATCTGTCACCAGCATGCCAGACATATTTGAAGCCAAGTCCTTGGGCTACAGCTCTCAGATCTTTGAATTCTGAGAATTTGCGCTGAGATAACATTTCATTGATGAAGATTTTACTGTTTGGCATGTAAGCAACAGACTCAGTGCTTAGATATTCTGTATTGATAGCACTTGTTGAGAGGTAATTGTTAGCGAGCGAGCGCTTTGCTCGCATTAACTCCCTAACTAAGCGTGCACTGTTGAGCTCAACACGAGGGAAGTGCGCCCGGACGTGATCCCAAGTCTCCCTCCGCCTTCCCTCTGCTTCTCCTGGTCGAGTCCCGAGCTACCAAAACGCGAGCTGAGATAATATTTTGTCTCTCAACGGAAGGAAGGACGGTCTTGAGTGTTGCATAGGTTATATTGTGTAATACATTCAATTCCGCATCAAAATCATTCCTCACAATCCCTGTAATAATTAGCTCACAAGACTCATGACCGTCAGTCCTGTGGCCGACGCGCGGAGCATTGGGGCTCGGCCGAGAGAATGGACGTGTTTGCAATTGAATATTGCTGGCAGACGAAAGGAAGCTATCAATATTAAGTAGCCTAGTACTATCATTCGCTATACTTTTGCAAGCACACTGGAGATTCTCGAAGCAGCAAATAGCGTTATCTAATGATTGTTTATAATTCAAATTTTGCTCGAGAAGCAGCTCACATTTCTTGTTAAGATTTTTAAGTAAATCCGTTTTCTTGCTGACGTGCTCCTCGAGAACAGAGACCCGCTGACCAGCTTTTCTATGCTTTCGTTATATTTAGCCCCGTTCCCGGGGACTGTAGACTGGGTACTGCGAGACACGAGGCTCCGACTCTCGAGTGACGACAGATCATCCAGCTGCTTCTCGAGCATGTCAAAGCGTTTGAAAAATAGTTCTAGTGTGCTTACTGGTATGAAGATATTCGCAATCCCGTGTAAATTTACATCTCCCAGGGGCGAAGGTGCCATCTGAGAGGGAGCGCTTGTTCGCAACTGGTCTTGACCTCGTGCAGCTAGTTCTCGAACGCTGGTAGCCCGATTGGTATCGGTCGCTGTCGCACAGGACCCCTGCGCTTCGGCAACCCGCACAGCAGATGTAGCGCTGAGGCTGGGCGATGAATTTGACGCGCTGCGAACAAGCAAGGCTTGCCTGTCTGCTGGTGTTGACAAGCCGAGCGAGCTACGGTGGGGAATCGCACGAGTGTTTGTAGCCGCTAGCCAATGTTGCGGTACTGCGGACGACGCGCGCGCACTCACCTGTGGATCCTTTTAGATTATTCTCAGCACCTTAGCCAATTTTGGCGTTTTTATCGCTCTCGAGTTCGTTGACGGAGTTTTTGCCGTGGTCGGTTTGGGCGGTGCTGCGTTCGTCGAAGGTGTTACAACCTCTGGGTCCTTCTGGCGCCATAGGTTGCACTCCGAACCCGCTTTTTTGCCAGCACACCTAGAGTGACGTGGCCTGTTGCACGATGGGCACAGTGCAAGAGTACGCGCCTGCTCCTCTTCACAGACGACGCATCTGTTGGCCATGTTTGTTTGACTCTTTCCAAAACAAACACAGATCCAGCTGGTGATAGCTCTTTGTCTACTGCGACGATGTAAACAGCCTGGTTTGAAATCGGCCATTGAAATGACGGTTGATAATATTCGTCAAGACCAGGACTGCAGTGGGGCTGGTGCCAAGCAACGTCTGCGATGAAGTGCAGAGAAATGGGTAGCCGAGAAACAATGTGCCGTACTGAGGCTAGCGGCACCCTCCTGGTCTCCTGCTTCAAGTCACTCTGGCATCTGAGGGAGTGAGCTTACGTCGTGTAAAGAAAAGCGGCCCCAGACTCACAGAACGCCGCGTAGAACACGGGATCTTAGGCAGGGAGCTTGAGAGCCAACGGAGCCACCTTCGTAGCAAAAAAAAACCAGAAGTACCTACAAGCAAAGAAACAAATGTCGACGCCTCGCCCACCAAGATACTTCTACAATTACCACACAAGACTACCAGCAACGATTAACCCATTATTCAAGCATATCAGCAGCCACCACAGGACCAGCCCAAACTTCTAGATCAAGATCAAAACTCTTCTGATGATGAACTTCAACTTTTCCAACCTCGCAGATCCCAGCGTCTAAAAAAAAGAAACACAAGGTATGATGACCATGTTCTTTATCAAGTAGTCACATCCTCTCATGAACCACAGACCTTCGAATGTCATATCGCGAAACACGTAGAGTGGTTTTGACGCACATCCGGAAGGTAATAGACACTTCTTAAATTTTTACATTATAATTTATTTCTCAGACACGAGAGGTTTTTCTCGGGTCGGGCTCAAAAATCGGACTGACTGGCCCTCGTCGCAACACAGGCCAGCTTGGGGTGTGAAACGCATATCTGAATTTTCCCTAATGTCCTTGAAGAGGGAAAACTGTCTGGAGTATAGGCGTCAGTCATTATAAGGGAAAGTGTCGAGAGTCTAGGCGTCTGTTGGTATAGGGGAAAGCGTCCTGGGTACAGGCGTTCGTCTTGTTGCTGGATATACCTGGAAGTGCAAGCGTTACCTCGAGTTATAAAAGATAATAAAAAGGAAGAACAAGGAAAAAATGTGAGCGCTCCTACACCTCCCATACTAGAATAGTTTTCGATTACGAGGTAGATCGGAAACTACCGTCTGATTCTTTGTATTGTACAGTAGGGTGGTGGTTGTTAGTATTCGGCGATTATAGATTTACAGTTCCTTCTTGCGCATATATAGGGTTATTACAATTTATGAATGTCAGACAACATCGATGAGTACAAGCTTTAAAAATGTAATACACTGCATAAAAGAGACTTATTCTATACAAAAAGTAGATTGTACCGAGCAAGGCGATAGTGTATATAACGTAATGTAAAATTTTTTAACTCGTGTCGAGCCAAGTATACTTATTTCGGTTTGAACGTGATTATTTCTAAATTCTTTGATATTTCATCTAGGCAATGAACTGAGTTTAAAAGTTCGGTCGTATCTCTGTGGTGTGACATTGTAGGGCATCGTGTCTACGATCGCTAGACCAAGATATCCTAATAATAATCCTAGTGAAAACATCTGTAACAGAAAAGAAAAGGTTTTAACCGTCGAACGGTTTTGTTTCATTAATATGTCGTCTATGTTCTTTATTTCTAACTTTATATGTAATGGTATGTGTATCATAGTTCATATCCGTAATCAAATACAGTCCACTAAACCTATTTGAAAGCGGCGTTTGCCTTAAATCTTTAACTAGGATTTTATCTCCTATATTGTACAATGGAGTTGGTCCTTTTCTTCTTGCTGAGACTTCTTTTTCGTATTTCTCCTTGCTGTTGAATAAATTCTTCCTTATTTCTTCTCGGAGGTGGACGTGATGAGTTTGGAAACTATCTATATATCTAGTAGCATCCTGCGACTTCATCTGCAGTGTGGGAAATTTGTTGTCTAATAATGTTTTCAGAAAGTACATCGCCTCCATTGGCGCGTATCCTGTTCCCTATTGACCATGTTGTTGAATATAAATTGCACTTTTCTTAACTGTAGGTGCCATGTTTCTGGTTTGTCCTTAATCAAGATCTTCAATTGATCTTTTATCGTAGCGTGCGCTTTTTTCAGAGATCCATTTGATTGGGGATGTCCAGCCGCTATGATTATAGGCTTAATTTTTAAAAACTTGAACAGCGCGCGTATAAGTTCGGATTGAAATCTCGTAGCATTATCCATTATAATTTCATTTGGAGTCCCATACAGATAAATATAGTTCTGCATGAGAGCCTCTGCCATCTCTTGGGCTTGTGTTGATTTTACTGGTATTAAGGTCAGAAACTTTGTTAATTGGTCTTGTACGGTGAGAACATATTTATATCCTTTTTCGTTCTCTGGTAGAGGTCCAAGGTGATCGATGGCGATCCTTTCTCCTAAATTTCGAGGGGGCTGAATTAATACCCCTTCAGCAGTGTTATTAAACTGTGCTCGCTTAGTCAATTGACAGTCCTTACATGCCTTTATAAACTGCTCTATATATTTGTGTAGATTCTTCCACACATATTTCTTTGAGATTGATTCGATTGTTTTTTTGTATCCCGAGATGGCCATTTTCCAGACCATAGTAGAGCTTGATAAGCTTTCTCTTTTCGTTTTTGTCCTTTATTTCTGTTCTGATGAGAGTTATGACTTCTATTTGTTTTTCTAGACTTGCGTATTTAGTATGAATAAATTTGAGCATCCGTATAATCTTGACCTTTACATTATCGTCCAAAGAAGTTAAGTCATAACAAAGGTTTTCTTGCGAGGTGGTATAGTGCCCCTTCAGCTTTGCAAATGCAACACGTGGCTCCGTGTCTTCTGATATATCTATATCGAGATTGTCTCCAATTTTTATTATTTGGAGCTGTGATTTAAAAACATCTTTTACAGGACGTAATTGAGTATTTTTATATTGTGTCAGATATTCTTCAAACTCCTCTTCTTTAGTAGGGATGTGCACGTTCCTCACTTGTCTGGAAAGTGCATCCGCATTTCTGTTCAGACTTCCTTTTTTATAGTCTATTTCGTAGTCGTATTCTTCTAGTTTTAATATCTAGCGCATTAATCGCGAGGAGGGATCCTTTACATTCTTGAGTCACTTCATAGACTTGTAATCTGTGATGATTTTAAATCTTTTTCCATACAAGAAGTGTCGGAAATATTTCGTCGCCCAGACGATAGCTAGTAACTCTTTCTCGGTTGTGCTGTACCGACTTTCTGCGTCATTTAGCGTTCTCGACGCATACGCTACTAAGTGGGTCTTTAAACACAAGACATCAACAGATAGCAGTACACGATACAAGGCAAGATTAGTTGCCAAAGGCTAATAATAAAGGGCATTGACTGCGATGATACATATTCTCTGGTAGTGAGATTTACTACATTAAGAGTTCTTTTTGTTTTTCCAGCTTGTGAACGTTTAGACATCTAAATCTTGAAGAAACAGTGTACATGCAACAACCTCCAGGTTTCGAACAACGCACTCAATACAACATGGTTTGCTTACTGCACAAAGCATTGTACGGAATTAAACAAGGAAGCAGAGCTTGGAATCAGACTGTCAATGAACTTCTCAAGGCAATGAACATGACACAGTCTGACTTCGACTCTTGTTTTTATTATTATTCTAACCTCAAAAAACTGATAATAGTAGCCCTGTTTGTTGATTACTTTTCAGTCTTTACTAACAGCATTGATTTTTTCTGTACCTTAAAGGAAGGTCTTGCCAAGCAAGTGTCACTCAAGGACCTAGGACCTGTACAAAGATGTTTTGGGATTAATGTATATATCAACAAACGCCATACACCTTGATCAATCAGACTACGTGGAATCAATTCTTAAACACTTCAACATGAGTGACTGCAAAGGTACATCCACACCTGTAGAACCTGGATCCATATTAAATGCCAGCGTATCTCCAGTCAAGCCTGATCAATTTCAAAAACTATCAAAGATCCCATACCAAAATGCAGTTGGTGCCTTGTTGTATCTTGTTCAAGCAACGAGGCTAGATTTAGCATACGCAGTGAGCCAACTAAGCAGATTCAACAAGGATTATGATGAGACGCATTGGACAGCTGTCAAAAGAATCATGAGGTACCTACAAACTACTAAACATTATTCTCTCAAATATAGTAGAGACAGCCACAGCGACCCATAGGATACTATGATGCAAGCTGGGGTACAAATCATCAAGATGTAAGTTCAACCACAGCCAATATATTTTTACTCCAAGGTGCACCGATCAGCTGGATCAGTCGCAAGCAGAGAACCATAGCGACGTCTAGCTCACATGCTGAATATGTGTCGTTATCGTCTGCTACTTCTGAATCACTATGGCTGAGAGGATTTTGTATTGAGCTTGGTATTTGCTCGATAAAACCTGTAATAATATTCTGCGACAACAAAGCTGCTATCGACCTAGCCAAGAATGCTCGCATCACCAGCAGGACAGGCCATATCATAGTAAAACATAGTAAAACACCACTTCATTAAACGTCAAATTTATACCATCAACTGATATGGTGGCGGATCCACTCACCAAGGCAACTTCAAGAGACAAGCAAGAGCGTGTTTTTATGTATTACTAGATTGTCCAAGTAAATTTTTGTAAATAAAAACATGTTGTAAACTTATAAGTTTGTAAATATTGTAATTGAAATCTACTTTTCATTTTATTATGTACAAAGCTTTGAAAGTGTGAAATAATTAATTGAAGTGGCGTGTTGTAATTTATTCAATTAAATATTTCACACTACTATATAATAAGTATAAACACTAGTTTAGATATAACGCGTTAGACAGAAGTGTGATTAGAGTAGGATTGTTATGTAATAAGTTTTGTATGTATAGTTAGACGCGTGGTATACTTCCTCTAACGAGTCTGTTCTTTTCCAGCCGTGATCGGATGCACACCATCTTGGAAACGCTATTCCTTTTTCTCGTCATATATTAGATTGTACAGCAAGTAAAGATAAAGCTATCTATCTAGTTTTGCATTTATCTCGCTTCCTTAATATTTCCCGCTACGTCGCCTTCCAAATTCATTAATCTTTAATATCACAAAATTTATGACGTATGTACAAACGTACTCAAAGTAGAAAAGCAAACGAAATTAATGAAATATATTAGTAAAATCAACAAACTCTCAAAATCCTAGTAAATGAACACCCCATCCTAACGGTGTATTACACTGTAAGAAAACTTCCATATATATAGATATACAATGTATGCATTTGGAAACTCAAAATGTAAACACGGTATATCTATGTATATGGAAGTTTTCTAACAGTGTATAAGATAAATATAGTAACATAATCTTAAATAGAGGTCGTGCGAATTCTAAGGAAACTGTTTCTTTAGGCATAGAAAAACTAATGTATCGATAAAATAATTTAAATATATGTTGTATTTGATGAAATATTAATAATAATTGATATATTTCTACAATAAAATAAAGATTAAAAAATGTTAATCTACTGGTTGGTGTTCAGTTACTGAACGATTCAACACATATGAATATATATACCTATTTATTATGAAGGTGAGTTGCTTCTTTTGAGGCATTATCAATTAAGATATTAAATTCTTCTGTTACGTCCTCTGACGTATTAACTGATATTACATCAGTGATTTTTCGGCATTTAAAACGATGAATGTAAACATAAA
>JAWWEQ010050732.1:0-11125 GCA_035583055.1 Torymus tubicola
TATATATATATATATATATATATATATATATATATATATATATATGTTAGTTGTATTGAAGCGAATGGTAGAGTGTTGTTAATGCTTTTGAAGAAACTAATGGCCGTACTACCAGTGTGGAGGATAAAGAAAAAACACAAAGTTTTTAATTACGCCAACGTTTCGAGAGCTGTATATATATGTAGTTTCTTCAATGGTTATATGGAGAAATCCACTGCTATCAATGGTTGCGAATAAAATTTATTAAATAGTACTTTTTAAGGGACAACTAATCAATTTAAAAAAAAAATGATTAAAAATAGTTTATGTTTAGTTTTGAATCGTTTCACTAAAACCAACTCAGTATTAAAATTGGAAAAAAGAAAATGAAACTTGAGAGTAAGAGTTTTCGAATGTTGGAAGGTGTTCGGAATGTTAAAGTTCACGAAAAATGATAGCAAAGATTTAACTATATTGACTCAACAATTGACCTCGTGAACTTCAAGCTGAACTTCACGTTATAACTTTTAAAATAATCAACGTTTTTCAATTAAAAAAAAAAAGAATTAAAAATTCTAGCCCTCTAGTTTTATTTTGTTTTTTCTAACTTTTATATTGATTTATTTTTTGGAGAAATAATACCGAACAATACTATTTTTTTTTCATTTAAAAAAAAATCGATTATTTGCTCCAGAAAAAATATACACGGAGAAAATATTAGTGTAAAAATTATAATAAGTTTCTGTAAAAATTACCATCTTGTGTAGGGAACGCAGCCACAGACTGACAATTTATATTTTTTATATATAGGAATTTTTACAAGACAATCTTGTAATTTTCATCTAAATAAAGATTCGCGAAAAAAATTTCATTTTGCTGTTGATTTCTTCCTTATTTTTTTTTCATTTTATACTTATCGAGATTTTTTTTTTAATGTTCTACTTATTACGATTTTAATTTCAAACAAATTGAATTAAGTACTTATTAATGAAAATTATTTAAATTAAAGCTGAAAAAAAATTCTTCCGGAGACGGGAATCGGACCTAGACATGATATTCTCACGTGAAAAAGAAAATTTACTATAGTTCCTGCAGTAAAATTTATGAATTAGAATTTTTACCATACTAGAATAGTAATTTTTCACTTTTTCTTTATAATGTTTTATTGGTTTAAATAGTAGGTACTATTAACAATAAAAAAAGGATTTTATATAGCTATGCTCCAAAATAAAATTTTTCAAATCTATTTTTCCGTAGTTTACTGCATATTTCGATGAATGTGTACACATACGCGTTCTCAGAACGAGGAAAAAAATAGTTGAATGTTGAAAAACGACGTGTTCTTTTTTTCTCTCCATTTTTTCCTTTCTTCAAGTGAAGGGGAGAGAAAAAAGGGGGCCAGGGTGAAACGCACACTTTGACTCTGGATTCCAGCTAAATCTAATTACATAGGTACTTTAATTTCGCTCGGCTGTGGCCACGCCTGCAAAGGAAGAAGCGGGGGTAGCGAACTTTGGCTCTTGTAACGCCGCTCGTTTCCGGTATGTTAACGCACCAGCGAAGCTGTTTGTTCCAAAGAAAAAGATTCCGCTGCTGTGCGATATTATTTCCGGGTCAATTAATCATTGTTGTTGTATATATAATAAAAAGCTACGAAGAAAAGTTTTTTAATTTATATATAATTTTTGCCGTTCGAAGTCGGTTCTATATAGCTATTCAATGAGCGAGCTTCGTAAAACTTATCCTAAGGTATCTCTCTAATATACGTTTAATATTAAAAGAATGTCACCATAATTTTAAATGCACCAATCGATGAATTCGTCAAATACCAAATATGAAGAAAAACTCAAACGGAAGCTATACTATACATTATATGGACAAACATAATCGCGCATCGCATATCAGAACGCGACGCTCCTCGTATATATACCTATATACACGCATAGTACGTATGAATCGCACAAAACAAATATTAATTTTCATCCGTCAATAATGACAGCCGTCTGGCCGCAACCATCGCTCGACATCATCGACCGTTAGTTCATACCTCAGGTCCAAGCACGTGCATATATTTATTCAAATCCTATATATACCATGGCAAACGTGCGTGTCGAATTATATTGCGGCTGCTCTCTATACCACTACCATAGTTTATACTTTTTTTCTCGTTCTCTCTCTCTCTCTCTCGTTGCAGCGTATATACATAAATATACATATACACGCGCTTACGTTTGCTCAGTCGTTCGTCCGACTAATTAACCGGCAAACAGACGAACGGTCTTTCCCTCTCTACGTGCGCATATAACAGTTCTATGCACGCGTACGTATATATATATATGTCTACGTAAATGCACATAGGCGCAGACGAAATCAAAAAGCGCCCTTGTTTATTCTCGCGTAATTAAACGAACTCTCGAATTTCCCTCTCTCTCTCACTCTCTCTCTCTCTCTATCTTTCTTTTTCCTACCTCGGGCACATATATACACGCATAAATATACACCTTTTATTTTTTTTTATTTTCAAGCACGCAAGCGAAGAGGTAAATTGCCCGGTAAAAGTGTCGCTCAATGTGTGTGTGTGTGTATGTGTCTGTATATAAACTTCACGGCGGTGGCGGCAGTTGCTGCTCTGCGTGCGTACGTACACTACACACGTGCACGTATATATAAAATATATCGAGCGCAGGCGCGACGCCGAATGCAGTGCGCCACGAGCTTGCGCAAAGTCTGATTTAGGAGTGGGAGAGAGAGAGAGAGAGAGAGAGAGAGAGAGAGAGAGAGGGAGAGAGAAAATGAGTTGACAAAGTTGCTTTCACCTGGTGGCAGTGCGCAGCGGTTGAAGAGGAAAAAAAAAGAGACGCACGCGTGGAAAGGCATTTTACGGCAGCGCACGAGGGTCGACGCGAGAAAAATCGACGTGAGATGAAATAAAAATTATGACCGGTGTGAGGGGAAAGTAGCGGTAGTGGGGTGTGAAATGTATCGCTTGATTCTTTTTTTTTTCTATAAATGTTACGAAGTCGAGGGTCATGGTCGAGCGGATTAATTGCTTCGATAATTTTTGCACAGGATTTGTGAGGTATTTTATAGTGATTAGATGTAATTTTTTAATTTTATCTAATATATTATATTTACTTGTAAATGTCTATATGTCTATAATTATTATTGATTTGATTATCCATTTATTTCTCATAATACAATTAATAACGATTCCAAAATTTTGCTGTATAGCGCTTTGATAATTACTATTGATCATCAAGGTCTCATTATCACAGCAAACTCCCAACAATAAAAAAAGAAATAATAAAGCCATAATCATCATACGAAAGCAAGCCACTCAACTTATTCCGTAAATCTGATACTTCAGAAACAACGAGAGAAACCAAACTCCATCAATTGTTGACCTGACTCAGCGATTTCCCATCATCCCGTATAAATAAAAAGAAAAAACAAAACCAACCAACCACTATCGTTCTGCTTTTTCTCTTTCTTTTCTTAAATCGCTCACGCAGTCTCAGGGTCGTCGTGCGCATTCTCCTTCTTTCTCTTATTCTTCGCGCACACGCACACACACACATACACACACATTATAGAACTTTCCTCTTCGCCGTGAAGAGTCGCGGAAAGATTTCCCGGACGATTTCTCGCAAAGAATAATCTGTCTCTCCTTCCCCTTTGCGAACTTTCCGATAACCCTCCTCCCTTCTCTACCCCTTATAAACAGTATAAAATCAAGGAACTCATGGGTGAGAAAAGTCGAGCTTGCGACGACGGCCCCAAGTTTTTCGAGCGCGAAGTGCCGGCTAGTAGCTTTCCTAGTTGTCGACGACGACGACGACGTGTCGCGGCCTTTTAAAAAGTTCTCTCCCTCTCTCTCTATCTCTCTCTCTCTCTCTCTCTCTCTCTCTCTCTCCTGCCGTAAAGCTGCCGCCGTCGGGATTGTTTCGTTAGCTTTCGGTTTTTCGCACTTCTTTCACCTCCCCTTCCCCCTCTCCGCCCCTCTATTGCACTAACTTTTCTTTTATACCCGCAATTTGATGAGACTTTTTATTACTTATTTCGGTGAGCTCGCGAGCTAACCTGGCATATCCACGGCGTCGTTCACACGGGTCCGTTTTTACAACGTCCGAGTTTCGTGATTAAATCCATTTTTGATTCAAGATGGCCGCGACCCGACGCCCGCGTTCGTGTGCAAACAAAAAAAAGATAACACAACGACGAAATCTCGTCTATATCCTATACCAATATAACGGCCTTGTGGAAAAGCTATACTGCGCGCGTGAGTGCGCGCGATGAAATAAAAAAAAAAGTCGACTTCGTTTACGCGAGATTTCTCGATAAACCGATATACTATATACGTCGTTGCGTAGAGGTCGAGCGAGCGCATACCGGCCATTGAGAGTGAAAGAGAGATTCAGAGGGAAACAGGGTGGACGCGTACATAACGCGTGGATATAAAAAAACACGCGAATAAATCATATCGTCCATTGACGTGACGTCACGCGACCCGGTATGCGGTCTCGTCGACGATGACCGAGTATATATATGTAGGTTAACGCGTATTAGCGTCGGTTGAGTGGAACGTTTACGGTGTATCTGTATGAGTATATGACCGCACGCGTATGTGTGTATGTGCGTGTGTGTATATGGTACGTGGATGAGTGGAAAGAGTTGGGTTGAATGAAATGTATAAGTATACACGTTGGGGTTATGAGGATGAATGCGAAGGGTGGGTAAATTGCTTATGAATTATGTTTTGTAATTTACCTTTTATCCCCTGCTTATACGTTCTAATAAATTATTTAATATATATGTACAAATACCTTATATATATATATATATATATATATGCGAAAACGAATGTGTCCCACCGTATTATCAAAGTATTATTTCAACATTTTTTTACGGCATATAAATGGATTTCAAGCTATATTAATCTTTCAGTACGATTGGAAAAATCCGTGTGCTGTCATTTAATATCCGCATAACCATAATTTTACGTGCCCATAAAAAACCTGAAAATTACAAATAAAAATGAAACACGCACATGGGAAAAAAAGGACACAGTAAAACCGATAACCCCATTCAATCCCTCTCTCCTCACCACCCGATAAAACCCATGACCTATGCATCTCCCCTTTAAAAAAACCGCCCGAACCTCGGAAAGGCGGAATAGCCCCTTCCCTTCAAAAAAAAAAACGTCGCACACGCTCCGCCCGTTTCAACTCGCTCGCGAAGGATTAGCAAGGCGTCGCTCTAGCGTGTATGTATATATATATATATATATATATATAACCGTTGACTGGTTACTGCAGCCTATTCCTTACATTTTCCTTTGTTTTTATTTTAAGCTACGGGCAAAATGCCAGTGGTTGAGAGCTAGACGGGCGTATATATGTGTGTTGCGTATATACACAGATGAACTGATTGATTGAAGGCCGGCGTGTATGTATTGTTTTGCAGGAGGCGGCAGAGTCGACGTAACGATCCACGACAGGATGGCCAGGCGGCAGGGCTGCCACTGCTGCCGCCGCTGTTGCTGGCTTGGGACGGCAACGCCGAGGGCAAAGGCGACACCGTGGCCGACGGGCTGGCTACTCCTGGTACATGTCGCTACCCTCCTCCTCGCTGCTGTGCACGGTAAGTCGACATGAAATCTGATACACAAACACGGACACATATACTAGATAGTTTTAAGTATAATGGAAACCTGTGGTAACTCGAAGATTGATGGCGAAAGCGTATCTGGTATTTGGATTTGTTTCTATGCACATGAAACTAGTGAATTTGTTTTTTTAAACTATCTTTGGTATAGGTTGAAAATTTTTAAAAAATGATAAAATGCCCACATTCTTAATCCTCAGTCATTTAGCCTAGACACGTTCGACACACAGTTTAAAAAGAATAAAAATGAAACTAGAAAAAGTGCTTTCATTTTATTTGTTAAAAATCATAAAATGTTGAATTGTTGAACAAAAGATAGGTGCGAAAGTTCAAAGCTGTGTATCGAAAATGCATATCACGCAATTTATGTATTTATATTAACTTTAAAAAGAAAAACAACATTTTTCAATTGTCGAAAAAGCAAATGAAAGATTTTTTCTAGTTTTACTTGCTTTTTTTTTAAATCTGTAAAGATTTGTCATTTTCTTAAAAAAGAAAACTCAATTTTTTTTAAAAGAAGTGAAACAAAGACTTCTTTAATTGTACACGAACTTTCCAGTATACTTTATGATATAAGAAACAAGAAAAAAACTCATCAGGAAGGTATGCCTTCAAGAAAAATTTTGAGCTTTTTTTATAATGAGAAAAAGTAAGAATAAAAACACTAAGGAATACAAAGCGTGAAAAATGAAGTAACACCTTTTGAAGTTATTTTTAGCTGCCAGGTTCCGATGTTTTTAGTATCATTGTCCACAAATTTGTAAAATTCCAATTTTTCCCAACGATTCATTTTATATAACGAACTAAACTTTCTGGGTTATTTTCACTCAACCATCACGGACTTCGTGATTATAACTAAAGTTCTCTATTCTTATGTTAAAATATCTTTTAAACATTTTTGTTAACCTTATTATACTTTACTCGTGCATAACTTGTGTCTTATAATAAAAAAAATAAGTAAACTAACAGACGATAGTGGAGGTTTACCCATGAACTAACGTTCACTTTCCTTAATTAAAAGCTATTTTAAGTGATTTCAGATAGTGATTTACATATTAGGTGTAGAGGGTATTATAAATTTCAATTTCAAATGAGCGTTTCCTTCCTAAATCCAGATTTTCGTTTATTCGCTGCCAGATTTTAGGAAGTATATATGTGTATACAGACAGTTGTGTTTAACTTTGCGCAGTTTTATTTACCTTGGAAATTTGTTCATAATATAGCGATTAATGTTTGCCTAAACGAAATTTTCAGTGCAGCGAAGGCTTCACTATTAAAGGTATTAAAAATATGAAAATATTGAAGTTCTAGCGAATGTTATTTTTCTTAAATATATTATCGATCAAAAATAAAATTTAAAAGGGTCAAAAAATCATTAAAATTTGTAACACCATTAATGTTTGTAACCCCATTAATGTTTATTTAAAAAACCGACTTAATATATCGTTTCTGATTAATTTTACCCAGAAAATTAAGAAAAAAAAGTCCCTCGACACTCTTGAGAAAGTTTTCCCTCCTTCGCCCATACATAATCCTTACCCATTTTTACGAAAACCACGTATATAATTAATCGTCTAACCTCTTATGCACATCCCAAGCGGACCCATTCATCCTGACTTTTTGCCATTCACGAAATTTCGCAAACCAACTCGACATACATACCTCCAACCCTCTCTCGCAACTCCTGGGAATAATTTAACTTTGAGCATATATGCATAGTGCGTGCATTTTACACGCTTTCTCTTTCTAGCAAGCGCATATACGAGTAGCAAGGAGACAGAGAGCGGAAAAACAGAACGACTCATCGTTTTTCCGTTTCTGATGGCGTTTATACGACCACGGCCGAGCGCATTTCTTCCTTCTCCTCGGGATGATGAAATCTCTCCCTCTCTTCTTTTCTACAGGCTCTATCTTTTTTGCTCGTGTTTGCTAGAACAGCAGCAGCAGCAGCAGCAGCGGCTCCTTCATTCCGTTTTTCCCTTCCGTTGGCTCGCTGGCTCGGGCTCTCGCTCTCTTTTTATTCCCGGGGAAAACTCCTAAGTGTTTTCCCAAGCCACTTGCCAGTCACGACTCGCTCTCTCTCTCCTCCTGCTACCGAATGCCATTGTGCTCGAATGCACGCTCGTTCTTTTCCCTGCCACTTCTCTCCCTGCGCAGTCGTCGGCGTCGCGAGCGAGGGTTTTCCTCCTGCCTTTTTAGGTACAGTGGACGGTAGTTTTTACGAGTGGTATAAGAAACTGACTTACAGACGTATGCTTATGGGCCGAATGAGCGAGAGAGAGAGAGAGAGAGAGATGAAAGGATTTGTATAATTGTTACAAATTTCGCGAGGATTTGACATTTTTTTCGCGGAATATCGTTGCGATGTGATTGACGGATAGTGCGCATCTGAATTTTTTTACGCAGGTGAGAGAAGGGGAGAGAAATAAAAATTGGGTGATGGTTTTGAAAAACGTCAAATTTTTCGAATCTATAAAAATTGAATGAATACGCGTGACGCAGAGGGATTTTGTCAGCGAGAGATTTTAGAATACGCTATATTGCAGCTCAAAATAAATCGAAATAATTGTTTGAATTGTACGGGAAAACGTGACTGGGATCCCCAAAAGTTTTGTTTAAAATTAATCCTATAAAATAATACAGAATCGTAACAATGATCTGTAAAAATATCAGTAAAGTGTAGCACAAGTTCGAGAGTAACTCGGGATTGAATTTTGGTTAAAGTAAACTCTACTCGCATTGTGAGTATGGACAATGTCAAATTTCTGGCTCAGGGGAGAGAAAAAAATGGTTCGCTGTAGTTTGTTCAATTTTCGCAAGAAAATTAATAATTCTTTTCCCGAGAGTTTGCTTGGTTTTTCGGAAATAAATTCGGTAAAAATTAAACGTTTCGATTCCCAAGCTCCTACATTTTCATTTTTGCTACTGAAAATACGCGTGATATTCTTACACGTCGTTGATTTTTCACGATCGATGTTTTTCTGGACCATATACCCGTTACTGGAGTCAGTTAAATAAAAAAGTAAATTCGTGTATATATATACACACACACACATACTCTCACATGTTTCTTAATTAATTGTTCAATAAGATAGAATTGTAATAGTAAACTCTCAGTTAATCAATCTTCTCCAATCTCTAAAATAAACAACTATTTAATACTAGAAATTTATTTCAATTTCATTTACTACAAAATATAACAAATCTTGTATAGCCTCTCTCTCCCTATAAACACTTAAAATTCCATCAACATAGCATGGCGCACCCGTGAGACAACCTTGTTACTATGTGCACCCGACTGCAGCGACACGTCCGACTTTATCAACGTTAAAGCACGGTTGCACGCCAAACAGACACACACACAACTATCGTGGTGTTCCTAAAATAAAAAAAAATAAAACCGTCGAAGACAAAGACGGTGACGACGACGACGGCGTCCGAAATAAAAAAAAACGCTGACGCGCGCATCTCCTAAAACGAGAAAAAATCTACTCTCAGCGCGCGAAATCTCATTTTCCTAGGTTGCGCGCGATTATCGAAGGCCCACAGAGAACCTGGGACACAGACGACGACGACGACGACGATTTTCATTTCGCGCGAGCTTTGTAAGGCTGCGCGCTTTTCTCCCCATTCATACGCTTTGCGCAGACTTATATGTATATATATATATATATAGGAAAGGGTGCTGCATGTGTGTGTGTATATATGTAGGTGTGTAAAAGGAAGGCAGTGCAGCATTCGCGATTTTTTATCTCGGGAATGAACCTAAATACATGCTGTGTGTGAGCGTGTGTGTGTGTGTGTGTGTATGAGCATATATAAAGTATATTCACTGTGCTGATAAACGTGCGCACTTTAAATTGCGCGCAGGCCGAAATGGATTTTCGACCGGGATGAATTATGACGGCAGGCAGGAAAGTCGCGTATACCTATATCTTTGGCGTGAAAGGTATCTTTTTACCCAAGTAATTTATTAAATGTATTCAACCGAGTGGTAAAGGTGGCACGAGGCTTTGCAAATGGGTTTCTTTTTTTTTACAATTCGCGATGCCCAAGTCTTTTTTTCGTCGAGCTTTTTAGTAACTTTTTAAGGCAGAAGTTTTGTGATTGTGAGAAGGATGGTTTAGGAGGTGTTAGAGCAGAATTTGTATACTGCGAGGAAATAGAGGAAGAAGCGACATAGTTTATCAGTTGATGGGAAATACTTTTTGCATTATTATTCACGGTTTATGTTGTATGTAGTGGAACTAGCATGTTACGCATTTATTTAAAAAAGGAATAAAAAAGAGAACTTCATTGAACCTGAAATAACTTTTTATTTTCCCGTCTCAAACACGTCTAGTTAGCTTAAAGGCTACAGACAATCTGAAGATTTTGTTTCTATTGCTATCGAAAAGAGAGAGCGAGAAAGTCAGTCAACTGTCTTATTTATAAAATAATCGCCAAACAACGCGATTCGAATTCGCTTCTATAGCTATACGGTTACAGGGAAGTCTCTTTGCTCGCCCGTACCGTGCCGTTATCAGGAAGGAAATCTGCGCCCCCGCCTATCCTCTACGATAGACGTGACGTTGCTAAGTAGTGGCTCCTTTTCAGTCACTACAGCGAAGCGAATTAAAAAAGAAACTTGTTTTTACTTTAAATAAATATTATAACTCTCTTTTCGATTTACAAACATTTATACAAAATTAACTCTGTAACATAGCATGAATGTAGTTTCTAAATATTTTAAATATATCTTGTATAGTAACACATAGTTAGTAGCTAAAAGAAAGAATCATATTTCAAACTTTTTAAATGGATAATTAATAATAAAAATTTTCATTGCTTCATTGAACGTAGTCGCAAACAAAACTTTTTGAACTCTATCTTACTTTTACAGTCTTGTAACTGTTAAAATTATAGAAGTTAGTATCTGCCTTAATTATTTCAGTTCATAAAAAGGCTGAAGAACAATGTTGGAAATATCGTTTTATCGATTATTAAAGAATTCATTCATCCTTAACTGATTCTCTGTGAAATAAGCTATTCCTTGTCATAAAAAATGCAATCAACTCTCTCAATCAAAGCAATGACTCTGCAGTATTAGTTTTCTATGAGATTTACACGGAATGTCCGATGAACCAAACAGACTAATCAATTGCGCGTCCCTTGTAATTAGCGATGTAATCTTATTATTGAATCTTGAAGCAGGTATACGTCCATTCCAAACGTTTCATTCTTTTTAACTGTTGGTCTTTTGTTAAAATAATACTACTGTAATTAAGAGCACTGGAGAGGAAATGTATATAAATAGTTAAAGCCAGTAAACTTAGTTTAATGAGTAGCTAAAGCTGACTTTAGCATTAATAATACTAACGTTTATAAATCATGTTATTATTTTATATATATGGGCAGTTCTCAGTTGAATCGAGAGGTCAAAATTTTTTTTTCTTTTACAATCACCTAAATCGCTTCGTAACCATCCCATATGTTACCCTGA
>JAWWEQ010050733.1:0-11119 GCA_035583055.1 Torymus tubicola
AAAGATTCATCGAAGCAACAGATTACCCAATTCAACCTACTTACCAAAGATACTTTGGTAAGGTAGAGTATACGAGAGCCACCGAAGATAAGGTAGAACACACGAAAGTAACCAACACAGACAACAACGAGGAATCTAACTTAACAACCAACAGCACTACAACTACACCATTAATAAGCAGAGCAAGAAAAACAACTTTTGATCTACATCCACTACCTCTAACAGGACAAGGACACAATTTCAAGGAATAAAAATTGAGGAAACTGAAAAAAAAATAAACAATGAAAAAGTTACCAACTCAGTAAGTACACTCAACAAACATCTAAAACTAGAAAGTGATTTCATTATATGCATAAAAATAAGAAGTTTAAATCACAATTACAATAAATTAATAGTGTTTTAAAAAGTTTGGAAAAAGAACCTTGTATTATAATCTGTACTGAAACCTGGATATGGACCATCACGAATATTTCAACATAGAAGGATATAAAATTTATTATAACAACAGTAAAATTAACCAAAATGATGGAGTAGTAATGTACATACATAACAACATAATTGAAACAACTGAAGTTACTGAAATAAATAGACTAAAAGTAATGAACTCAACAATATCCATAGAAAATAAGAAACAAATTCTGGTTACAGCTCTTTATAAATGTCACAGCATTTATTACCTGAATTTATTACCTGTATTAAAGAATTACTAAGAATGAATAAAAATTTTAGAACATTTTAATAGTATGTGACTTCAATATAGACATAAATAGCAATGACCTAATTGATCAAGAATTTGTGCAGATACTCTTAGAAAATGGATACTATCCAGGATTCAGTGAAACAACAAAGACCAGCAAATAAAGACATTAATAAAGGAACATGTATAGATACTATCTAGTACCATGTATAAATAAAGTTAGAAAACTTTCAACACAAAAACTATACACTAGCAATACCTTTTAACAATCACTATCCAATATTAATGTCACTAAAGAAAATAAGAAAAATCATAAATTCAAACAACTACAAAATTATCAACTACAACAAGCTTGCAAAAATAGGAAAAACTATGAATTGAATAGACAACACACAATTTTCTGAACCAAACGAAGCAATAGATCAATTAATTCATAAAATCAAACAATTCATATATGAGTCGGAAAATATTAAAAACAATAACAAGAAAACAACACCAAGGAAAAGTTGGATACCAAATGCAATAATTGCATCTTGCATAACAAAAGAAAAATTATACATGACATGGAAAAAAGATGCTTACAAAAACTATGTAAAAACTTTATATAAATTAATTAATAAAGCACACAATGATTACGACAAAAAATTGATTGAAAAAAAAATAATCAAAAAAACCTATGGACAATAATAAAGACAAAACTTAGAAAAGAAAATAAGAATAGCACTCACATAAATCATTTAATAAATAATAACACAAAAATTACAAACTCTGAAATCATTGCTGAAACAATGAATAAATATTTCTGTAAAATTGGCGCCAAAATGAGGAATAAAATACGAACACCTCAAAATGAAAGCATTCGAATGCCACCTATGAACAACAACTGCATATACTTATTCCCAACAAACCTTTGTGAAGTAAAAGAAATCATTACAAGTCTAAAAAACAAGAAAGAGGGAATTGATGGAATTGAAGCAAAGGTTTTAAAAACACTACAAGGTGAAATAAGCCTATCAATAGCAAGCGTCTTTAACACATGCTTAGAAAACGGAATATGGCCGGAGGCGCTTAAGGTTGCAGAAGTAACACCAATTCACAAGGGAAAAGAAAAACACCTACCAAGTAACTATAGTCCAATATCATTAATTTCCAATATAGCAAAAATATTTGAAAAATTATTACATAAAAGACTGCTAAGTTTCCTAAAAAAAGCAATATATTTTCAGAAAAGCAATTTGGATTCAGAAAGAATAAAAGCACAACAGATGCACTTAATCACATAAATAATCTAACTTACAGCCAGCTCGACGAAACGAAACTCATAGCTGTCACCTTCCTAGATCTTCCTAAGGCTTTCGATACGGTTGACCACAAAATACTACTAAACAAATTAAACAACTATGGTATTAGAGGAAAGGCACATAACCTATTCAAAAGCTATTTTACAAACAGGAAACAAAGAGTTAAAGTCAACAATGTTAACAGCAATTACAATAAAATAGAAACAGGAGTACCTCAAGGTACTATATTAGGCTCACTGCTATTTATTATTTACATCAACGACATGTTTAAAACTTTACCAGATGAAACAATAATATCATTTGCAGATGACAGGCAATAATAGTAAAAGGCAAGACTTGGAATGAAATAGAAACAAAAATGAACTATCTAGCTAAAGTATCAAATTGGTTAGTATTAAACAAACTATCACTAAACATAGACAAAACAGTATATATGGAATTTGGAATCACAAAGAATAGCACGCCGAAAAATCTCAACATAACAATCCCAGACAAACAACTAAAAAGAGTAGATACTATCAAATACTTAGGTATAATTATTGACAGTAAATAACCTAAAGATTTTATTAAGTATGAACAGTAAAAAGGCGAAATTTAAACAATGGATCAGAAGTTATTAAACTACAAAGTCAAAAGAGAAACAGAAATAAAAATAGACTGTAACAAAATTAAATTAATAAAGCAGGAAATTAAACATGCCATCTGGGGTAAATATGTCTTAAAAATAAAATTAAACGGAAGGAAAACAACAGTCAGGTATAACTATCCAACATCGGAAGTCCATGTGGATAAGAATATGCTTGATAAACTACTATTAGATGCACGGACATATATCTGCTCGAACAACAACTGTACACTACACAAATCTCGCACACATCACAGAATGACCAAATATAATCTAAAACAAAACACAAATACATAACAATGAGAAATATACAGAAAAGATAAGAATATTAGCAGTAAACATAATTCAATTACCAAATGCCGCTGAAGAAAACACAACAAAGATAATAATGAGAAAAACCCTTTTCTACAGAAACAACGTAACTAGATTCAAGCAAGAAAAAGACACCAATACAAACTCATTCATGAAAGATTGTGAATATTGCCTAAACCCGAAACTAAGTGGAATGAAACATAGGGTAAATGTGGGTATTCCTGCGGTCGCTGCAATTACTACGGATCTACAAAAAACCCTTTACAATTTCATTTTACATAGTATAATTTGACATTTAATATTTATTTGAACATAAAAAATAGTAATAATCGTGAAAAATTGTGTTAAAAAGGGAATAAAGCGCGATTTTCGTGGATACACTACATTATTGTCAGTCGTCCGCAATAATACCATCATTTGTATACAGAAACGTGTGCTGGAATTACTGCGGCTGTGGTCAACGTAACCTCAAATATTGAAATAAAAAAATCTACAACATTTATGAGAATGTTTGCTATAACTACTGTCGTTTAATTGAAATAATAAGTAATAATATACATATATGTTATTTTTTTCTGATGAAAACTAATAAATAATATAGCAAGCTTTAGGTGAAATCCCACAGTAGTACCCCCGCAGTAATTGAAATTTCCACAGTAGTACCACCGCGGTAATACCCACGCGATCGCAGTAATGTCAGCAAATAAAATTTTTTTCACCGAATTATTATAATTAAAGTTAAAACGTTATTAGCATCGGGAATTTTTTTTTAAACTTATTAATACTTATACTTTCGAAGAATAAAAAAAATTAACTCATATTCTTATATTCCTAATTAATATTGAGGGTTAAAGTTGACTCTCACAAAAAACCACGGTAATACCCACATTTACCCTACCCAACCGATTTTACAAAAAACAAAACTAAAGAAACTCCACCTACCGCTACAAATTTTAATAAAATAGAAGAAATTTTTGACAAAATTGACAACATAGTCAAGGACAACAGCATGAAAGTACTACAACAACCATTAATTACAGCAACAGAAAAGAAAATTAAATCGAACAATATCCGAATGACATATGGAGATATCAACTATCTCGGTTCCAATAAAGCAATATTCTACTTTGACAGAGGTTTCAGAGGCAAACACATTTTTACAAACTCCATGGAACCAATAGAAAGACAACCGAAATGCAAAGACATAGTAGTAATAGATGAAATAGTTTTCACGTCGAACTGCCAATGTGATTCCAGCAACCAGCACAAAAAAATGTTCCCTCGCTACACAGTCACCTGTGCGGTAGGAGTCACATGCCCAGCTAGGCTCAACAAACATGAAAGACTAGTGTACGCAAGAAATAAGAAATAAGAACTGCGAGATCCATGCTCATCAGATTCTGGTGAAAGTGAAAAGTGTAGTGACTTAGTTTAACAACAGTTGTTTCTTCCGGTAATTATGTTACTAGTGGGCCAGTAACAATAATTTTAAGGCAATCTAGTTTATAAGTTAATTTTAGATTTTTCTTTTCTTTTTTTGTAAACTAGACCAGCACACAGGAAAATTTCTTCCTCTGCTGGATTACTAATGTAAAAGAATTACTATGTAATTTATTTGCTAATGTAATGTAAATCTGTATTTACTCTGGAAATAAATAAATAAAAAAAAAATTACGTTTATTCATTAGAAAAACTGTATGCATAATGATCGAATACTTAAAAGATTAATAACAGAAAAAGGAATTACAGAATTTAATCTATAAATCAGATTAAAAAATTTATTATCTTAACATACTGCTAATTATAACAAAAATAAAACAAAATTTTTATATCATGCTAGAATTAGATTATTTTCGAAATATAAAAATTAAAAAAATAATCTTCACGATGTTCATATACTGGACAGTAAACTGTTTAAATAGAGGACATAACGGTTACCTTTATTTAGTAAACTATTTTTAAAATGACCAAACATTCAACCTATTTAATTAGGTCAGCCCATTAAATTCAATTGCCGTAGAGATGGTGTTAGTAGACAAGTATAAGCATCGAGGAGCGCGAGAGCGCTCCAAAGTCAAATATAGACAGAAACTAAAAGGGCAACCAGTGCTATTCATTCTTTGAAAAGGGTGTGCGAGATTTCAATATGCTTATTTTACGTTTATTGTAGATCTAAATTTATTCATATTTAGGCTTAATCGAAGGCCATTTGGATATTCTACTCAAATTCTTTCCAGGGCAGTGAAATTCGCAGACTCGTGCGTGAATAAATCAAAAGATGAGGATTGATATAGACTAGAGCGATTATCAGAAAGATTGCGGAATTGCTTACAAAAACAAATATGAGGACTTTGAAATAAGTTACAACATTGATTTTTTTTTAAATTGTAGGGTTTGTAACGTAGATTAAGCAAATACCATAAAGAAATATAAGCCTCATTTTTCCAGGCCAGGATAATCGCCCGAAGTTGTCGATGTTAGTGAAAAGGATGTTAAGGCATTTAAAATATTTAGCGAGATAGTAAATGCTATAGAAAGTACATTCTCAGATAAAAAAATTACACATGACTGTATATTATATATGCTTATATCAAATATATACATAAGATCGGGTATATCAATTTCTGTAAATTTCTGAAGTTACAATCGTGCACCTGTACACCATCTACCTTATTTCTAAGTACGATAACGCTCACGAGTGAGCATTACAAGTCATACAGGAATAATTGTTGACAAACTCGGCATCGGCTACTGAAAGATGCTCGTCATGGGCGCACAGGTAAACAAACAGCGTGTGCACCACCGTCCTACGCGAGAGATGAGAGCGAGAGAGAGAGAGAGAGAGAGAACATACTCGTATCTGGAAAATGCCACAACTGGGCGATTGCGAGCTTTCGTCGCGACGCACAGTGGGCTGAAACCATTAAAACTCGCATTTAATTCGCAATTTTCAATCAAATACTTGAAAATTTTTTGGAGGGTGTTTCTTGATATGCTTGATAATCCTAGTATGCCATAAATTTGAAAAAATGTGTTTTACAATTATAAAAAAATAAATACCGGAAAAAATTGAAAAAATCAATTTCAAAAATTACTATTTTCAAAAATAAATAAAATAATTGATAAATCTTCCTAAAACTTTTGCAGCACTCTTAATAAAGTAAAAACAAAAATTTTAAATCGGGTTTGAAATCGATCGGCCGACACACACACACACACACACACACACACACACGGACGCACGCACGCACGCACGCACGCACGCACGCACACACGCACGCACACACACAAGCACACATACCATATGTAATAATCACTTTTATACTAAATTATGAAAATTCTCAAAATCTGTGTGTTTTAAAATTTTAATTAAAAATTAACAATTGAAAATTAATTAAAAAGTTTCCGATAAAACCGATGAACAATAAAAAGTAAATTCCTCGTAATGGTAATTTATTTTTTATAAGCGTAAAAAACATTTTTTCAAATCTGTGGCATACCAAGAGTATCAAGCATATCAAGAAACACCCCCCAAAAAATTTTCAAGTATTTGATTGAAAATTGCGAATTAAATGCGCATTTTAGTGGTTTCAGCCCACTGTGCGACGCCCTCAGTAAGTCTAGGATGGGCCACAGCCCTGAATAGTTGAAATCGGCTGTGGGCCCACTCCATTGTGGACCGCTGCCGTGCACAGTAGCTTTTGTGCACAAATAGTCGTACCGTATCGCAAGTAGTTGAGTCATTGTAGTCGTAAGCATCTCGCGAGCGACTTTGATACCGCGTGTCAACCGCGTACCAACATCGGCTGTTGTTTGGGAATTATTAAAGCATTTGAATTTTCGCGTGGTTGCGCGCTTGAAGGTCTACTCACGTCGCAGCCGCGGCGCAAGGAAGAAGACGGAAGTCCGCAGCGGCTACAAGGAAATTCATCAAAAATCGCATATCAAATACAACTTTCACTGTCTCAACTCAGTATTCATCAAGGAATTGATTCTACATCATCTCATTATTATCAGCACACTCCGGGACACCGATTGAGAAGGTACACCACTCCGTGGAAGCGATTATCCGTGATACGCAGGAGCTACATACGTGCACAGGTAACCTCAAATATACACATGTAACTCAAGTGCGCGAATTCAACCTCATGCTCTGACTTAGTGGATAAACTCACACATGATTAGATAAATAATATCCAATCATGCCTTCTCATCTAACCTAAAATTAATTCAGTAATAATTAATTGTAACTTGCTCATGCCAGCAGCACACTGAACCATCATCAGGAGTGGATCAGCTTCAAAGTGTACATTATATATCTTCTCATCGACTACCAGTGGATAAGCCAATTGGCCAAACTCATTTTCAATCTATACATCTCTCACCGGTGAAACTCATTAGACATTGGAATTTGTCAAACTCTTCAGTCGAACAACTGCATATTCTCAACAGGTCAGTTGCTCCTTCGGAGGGAGCTGGTTTTTATTTCAATTCTAAACAACAACAACCACTTAAGAATTTATAAACTATTTTCATGTACACCATCTAATTAATATTTATATTAAAAGTGTCAATTTAAAGTATATTAAAAGCTTCAATTGTAAATTCAAACACTCTCTGCGAGACTTGATGTAGTATTAACTAATTTTAAGATGTTTATTTTTCTATTATGAATCTAAATATATTGTAAAGTTTTTTACTTTATCTTGTTTTCGACTCAAGTTAATTTCAAAACCCACCTACAGCATGGTACTCACAACTCATCATGAAATTCTCAGACAGCTGTGGACAGGGCCAGCGACCACCGTCGAGGTACTGGGACTCGTCCGCCAGCTATGGGCTGGTAAGTGTGACCAGGCTACGGCCTCTTGTACTTGCGTCGGAATCTCTTTCGCGCTCGCGTAAAGCTTAGATAAATTGTCGGAACATGCTTGTATATTATTCAAACGTGCACCCCTCTCGAAACTGTTACCGAAACCTTGTTTGTCGTAAAAGTGCTGGCGATCTCGCGCTTGAATTTGCGTCCCTTGTCTCGTTCTACCGTAAAGTGTTGTATGGTGTTGTATCGAACCTAGTTGTATCGCATATCGTTGAATATAGTTGAATATTAGTTAGCTTACTAGGAGCAACCCAGCTGGCGCTCAACGTATTTTTTTGAACATTAATTTCACATATTATTTTCTTCTTTTTCATATTATAATAAATGTTATTGTCTAGTGTTCATCGTAGAGTTTTTCTTTAGCCACCCTAGACACAACCACCTCCGTGTATTACCCTTATTGAAACATATATATGTACTTTTGAAATAGTTAGAAATATACAACACTTATATTCATCGAATCTTTCCAGCATAACCCTGCTACGCAGGTCCGTCTGGCTAGTAGCCCGTTGCAGTGCTTATATTTGTTTTTAAAACTCGTTTTTCCATTTTTGCCCACTGTGCGGCGTCGAACAGATACCAACTCAACACAACAAGATGCCTAACGAAACACAACGTATAGAATTCGCATATAGGTATAAGGTTAGCCATTGTGATTGGACTTTAGCGAACTGCGAAACACGTTCGATCACTACGATCGAGGTTTCACTTAAACCGGACCGTTAAAAGAGGTGCTTCTTTAGTCAAAGAAACTTCTAACTTCCAGAAGAGGCAGTACGTAATAATAACATTCTTTAAATCCTCTCCTATATTAATATCCATGGACGCTAAAATGTTGGGAACGCGAAAAATAAAAAGAGACAGATAGATGTGTATTACTAAGGAGTGAGTGAGTGAGACAGAGAGAGAGAGAGAGAGAGAGAGAGAAAATTTAAATAACTCGATTATAATTATAAGGTTACTAACAATACGAATTAGGTTTTTCAGGTGTAAGAAAGTATACATCTAATAGGTGTATACTTAATTTGTTCAAACGTTTAGAACGTCGAGTTACTGAAGATTGACTACTAATTATTGAATATTGACCATCAATTACTGAATATTGACTATTAATTATTGAATATTTACCATTGAAAATTTAGTATTGAATCTTTACCATTGAACATTTACCATTGAACATTTACAATTGAACATTTACCATTGAACATTTACGATTGAACATTTATCATTGAACATTTACTATTGAACACTTACTATTAAACATTTACCATTCAACATTTACCATTGAACATTTACCATTGAACATTTACGATTGCACGTTTACGATTGAACATTTACCATTGAACATTTACTATTAAACATTTGCCATTGAACATTCACCATTGAACATTTACCATTGAACATTTACGATTGAACGTTTACCATTGAACATTTACCATTGAACATTTACTATTAAACATTTACCACTGAACATTCACCATTGAACATTTACCATTGAAAATTTGCCATTGAATGTCTATCATTGAATGTTTAACATTGAATATATACCATTGAATATATACCATTTGATTGAATATATAAAAATTGATTGTTATTTTTTAACTTTGGCTGTTATTGTTGAACATAAAACATTGAATTATTGATATTGACCATTTATTTTGATTTCTAAAAATTTATAAAATTGTAATTACATTTTTGATTCATTTGTCATATTTAATGTGGGTTATTATTTATTATTATTTCATTTAAGAAGTCATTACAGTGATTTGAATAATAGTAAAAAATGGAACTTGAAAATGTCGATCAGGTAATTAATGAAAATCGTCGTTGTAATAGACCTAGAATTAGACGTACTTTTGAAGAGGAATAGCTTTTACTGGAATTGCTCCAACGTTATTACCTAAAGGAATGACGGTTCATAAAGTATTACGTTTGCCTGTACCTTTATTATCCGATTCTTCATCTAATATTACTGTGCAATCAAAAGAAGCGTATTTTTTAAGGCAAATAGATGTCTTTATTTGGGATTGGGCACCAATGGCTCCGCGTTACGCATGAAAAATCATGGATAGGACTTTGAAAGATATTATGAGTAATGATTTATTGTTTGGTGGTAAAATTTTCATTTTAGATGGATATTTCAGAGAATTATTACCTGTATTACCACGAAGCATTCGAAGTGAAGTAATAAACATATCTATTAAAAGTAGCATTTTGTGGAATTTGTTTCATAAATTTAAGTTAACTTAGAATATGAGAGCTATAGATAAAGATATTACTTTTTCAAAATTTGTTTCGCATGTGGGAAACGGTGATTTAAATGACAATAATGATAATATTCATATTCCTGAACGGTTTATAACTAGAGATTCTAATTTTATTAATTCTATGTATGGACATTTGATAAAAAATCACCTTTATGATAAAATGAGTTCATCAGTTATACTAGCTGCAAGAAATATAGATGTAAATGAAATGAATAAATCTGTGGTATCGTTATTAGATAGTTATCATGAGCGTGTATACAAGTGTTGATTCAGCTGATCATTGTGATAATAATGGTTTGATGGCTGAAGCAATTTTACCAGAGTATCTTAATTCATTGAATCGACAAAACTTAACAACTCACGAATAGCATTTACGAATCAATTCTATTGTTATGCTGATCAGAAATATTAGTATACATGAATAATTATGTAATGGCACTCGATTAAGAATTTTAGATTTAAATAATAATTTATTGAAATGTAAAATTTTAGCTGGAGATAAAGAGGGTCAAGTTGTTTTTTTAAATCGAATTACTTTATATTCTGATAATGAGTATCCTTTTACTTCCAAACGAAAACAGTTTCCAATAAAGTTGGCATTTGCAATGACTCAATAAAGCTCAAGGTCAAACATTTTCAAATGTGTTAATTGATTTCTAAAAAGATCTTTTCAGTCATGGACTTTTATGTGTTGTAATTTCACGTCTTACTTCTTGGAGTGTATTAAAATTATATTTTGGTTCGGACCGAGTTAATAATACAGTAAAAAATTACGTTTTTAAAGAAATTTTATAAAAAATAATACATTTAAAGTTTTTATGAATACTGTTAAATTTTTATGATTTTATTATTATTAATATACAATTTAAATAAATAAAATATTTACTTATGTTTAATTTACGCAATATATGGGATGGGCAAAAAATCAGTTTATATTTATTTATATTATTTATTTTTGTATGTTGTAACGGGCGCTGGTATAAGGTCCGAATAATCATATATACAGCGTCGCGAGATTCGAATCTCGCGCACTTATTC
>JAWWEQ010050734.1:0-11117 GCA_035583055.1 Torymus tubicola
TCGGCAGCCTCGGCCCTAGCCAAGGTTGCCGATGTTTACGTTTGCGCGTGTTTACTTGCGCGTGCTCGCGAATTCGGGCACTAAACTGCGCGCTGTGGGAATATTATTCATGCGAGTAATATTCTCTCGCGGCTGCCGTTACAGTAAATAAAATTAAAAAAGATTCTTGTATTCCATCAAATATGTTTTTGCATTCTAGTACTGCCGTCAATGAGGTAGAAATAACAGATCTTTTCTTCTCAACATTTCAGCTCAGCGTATAGCCGAACAGGATTAGGGTTTATACCGCGATTTGACTCAGATATTGTTTACGTACCCGATATTCAATTAACCATTGAATCGTTGCGTAATATTGTATATAGCCTCGATGATAACGTCAATCCAGGCCCTGATGATGTTCCTGCCTTTTTCATAAAGCGTTGTTGGTCTGCCTTAGAAAAACCAATTTTCAATCTTTTCAACAGTCTAACTAGCGCTGGTTACTTTCCCAAATGTTGGAAGTATTCCTTTATCTTACCCATTTTTAAAACCGGAAATAAACACGATGTAGCAAACTACCGTCCTATTTCTACAATTAGTTGTATTTCTAAAATCTTGGATGCACATTTAGCTAATGAACTGTCTTCTTTACTTTTCCTAAGGCTAGCCACACAACAGCATGGATTCATCAAAGGCCGCTCCACTTCAATGACTTTCTATCTGAATCGAATGAAAAACATTTGCAAACCGATGCTATATATACAGACATGTCAAAAGCATTCGACAGAGTCAATCACAAACGTCTATTAGCTAAACTTTGGAACATTGGGGTGCGTGGAAATACGTTATCTTTAATCGAATCCTACCTTTCAGATCGAATGCAAACTGTAAGAGTGAATAACTGTGTTTCTTCATCTATAAGTGTAGCTTCACGGGTCCCTTAGGGGTCTCATCAAGGCCCTTTACTATTCTGTGTATATATCAATGATTTAGTGTCTAGTGTGAAACATGTAAACATCTTAATGTATGCGGATGATGTAAAAATTTGTACGAACTATCAGCTGAGGATGCTACAGCCCTTCAGAGCGATCTAGATAATTTGGTTAAATGGTCGGAAGAGAATGGGCTGCCTCTCAAAATCAGTAAATGTTGCGTAATATCGTTTAATAATAGGAGAGCACTTATTTTTCGACTATTTATACTGTTAAAGATTTAGGTGTTATTTTTGACACTAGTCTCTCCTTTGCGCCGCACATTGACTATGTTATTTCTAAATCTTTCAAATATCTTGGATTTTTACATATGACTTCCGTGACATTCCGGTCATTATACATCTATATAAAAATTTGGTTCTTTCAAATTTACTATACTGTAATTAGATTTGGAGACCTCATGATGTATTATTAAAGAAAAAAATTGAATCTGTTCAGCATTCGTTCTTAAGGTATATTTCCATAAAGTCAAATAGACCTATACATCCATTCTGTCACGAGTATAGTATTTTTGCTGAGAGTTACGACATCCAAACCATTGAATCTGTACATTATCTTCAGGATTGTGTTTTTACTTATAAAACTTTAAATGGTTTTATCTTGTTTGACGATCTTTGTAATTGTTTTAATCAGAGACAACTATCTTATTCACTGCGCAACCACCGTGAGTTATGCGAGGATACGTTTTATTCTAATACTGGATTTTATTCTTCACTAAACAGAATGAAAAGACAATGGAATTTGTTACCGAGAACTATTACTGATAAACAGTCGATTATATCGTTTAAACAAGCCACCCGCTCTCTTTCTAAGGCCTATTGATACATTCCTTCTGTATCAATAGCCAATACCTATATTATTTTATTATAACAATTGTATATCTTTTGTATTCTTTTTTCAAGGATCTCTTGGCCCGTTTAATAAACATAAATAAATAAATAAATAAAATAAATTATGCAGATATTTACAGGTTTTCACTAATATTCCATATACATCAATTGCACATCCCATCTCCAAGTTTTTAATACTTTCTAATTCCGGAAGCAGCTGAATGTCTATTTTGAAGGCAGACTCGTAAAAACTGTACCACAGTATTAGTTGTGTTGATTTCTATTAGTGAACATTGTGAACTTTGTGCGGATGAAGCCATTAACATCTAAAAAAAATAGTACTTAGCAAATTATTATTAAAAAAAAAAAACAATAATTGGAAATAAATTCACAAAAATATTAAAATTTTCAAGCGTATCAAACTAAATTTCTATATGTATACAAACTATACATACATTTAAGAGAAAATAAATATCAAAATAAATCAATAGTATTAATAAATAAAAGAAATTAAAGATACTTACGAACAAATTTATCTGCATGGTAAATCATGTCAATAGATACGTTGCCATACATTTTATCATTTACAGTAGGGTTAAATTACCCTAAGAATGATAGCGTTGTATGATTTTGAATTAACAATTCAAATGGGATTAACCCCTTTTCTGCTTTATAAAAATTACTGATAACCTCCTTGGCTGATAATGCAATGATCTGGAAATAAAAAATAATTAATTAATATTTGATGAGTAAGAGATACATGGGAAAATAAAATTAAAAATAAGGAAAGAATTAGATAAAAAGGATAGTAAATGAATACAAAAGGAGTAAAAAACAGAAAAGACGTATACCATAAAAATATTTATTTATATTTAACTGACGGATTTGAATCCTTCCTTTTTATTTTTCAATTAGTTGGTCTCCCCATAGCAAAATTTGAATTCTTTTACATCGATTGTTGTTGATTACAAATTTGATCAACAGTCGATACTTAGACTTAGTTCCCACCTCTCTTGCATCTTCTACCTCATCCACATAACAGGTTACACAGCTGAAAAAGCAATCATAATAGAGAGGATCGAGAGAGAGAAAGAGAAAGAGAGATAGAAAATCTAACCTAATATCCTACAATAACAATCGAAGAGAGAGAGAGAGAAATTATAGTAATAAATGATTATTTTATAAATAAAATACTCACACTGAGCGATCATTATTCACAATTTCTTCAATATCAGAATCCGGAGTAAAAAGGTCGTCGTAACTGCTGTTTTCCACTAGGTCAACAGCTTGGACTGTGACGTTTCTGACGGGTTCAGGTGCATTCAAAGTCACATCGAATTTAACGATATTTTCTACGTTAAATAGAGCCATTGTGAAATAATTCTTTAATTGTTATAAAATAACAGTTAAAAATTATTTTCCAACGGATGACTTTCCTTGGCGATATTTGTAGTCAACTTCGATGTAACAATCTGAAATTAAACAAAAAGAATTACACATTAATAATTATAAAATAATATTAAAATATTTTATTTTCTAATTTCTTAATTTTGATTATGCATTGTTTTACAATATTATAAATGAAGCTATAGACACGTGGTCATTGATTCATTTTATGTCATTAAATGATAAAATTAATAAACTATATAAGAACTATAAAAATATTTAAATATACGAATTTATAAATTTAAATTATTAATAATTTAATAAAAAAATTTTAATGAATGTTAAGCATAAAAAATGCTTTGGTTATATGAATTTACAAATATAAAATACTAAATTTATTTGAAATAATTGTAAAAAATAATATATTTAAAAAACTTAAAAATAAATATTTATTTATTAATTCAATTTTTATTGTATAATTTAAATTTGATATGTTAATTAAAAGATTTGATTGAAAAGTCAAATTTTCGTTTAAGTTTATGGAATTTTATATTTATGGAATTTTCAAATTTGAATCAAATTTCAATATGACAAATTTGGATACGTTTCGAGACACGAAAATCTTATTGGTTACCGCAGTGTCACAGATTACATGCATCATTACAAAAATCATTAGTAATTCACTTCATGGTCATACCACCTGACGGTAAAGTCGCTCATTTCATATTCATAAATTCGATTTTTGTAGTGCGTTGTAAGCGCGCACGATGTTTCTAGTAATGCACATACTCAAAAAAACATAAATCAATATCTATTTAATATTTACTTAATTCCATGAAAGTAATATAGTTATTTTTAAACTGTCGGAGAATTTGAAGTTTTCCTACTACATATTATACTAAGTAATTCTGAAATCGCTTCCTCTTCATTTTTTTTGCTTACATTAATACTTTTTATATAAATATATAATTATTTGAAAAAAATTATCAAAAAATCTTCGCCTATGCTATTTACACTATATTTATCAAATTATACGGATATCAATGACGTTTTACTATTCTGATGCAAGATTCGCTCTTCCTTCTATAAAGTGAATTTCAAAATTTGGAAAAGATCTTCAGATATTTATATGGGTTTACATGTTTAATGCTACCGGTTGTAAGAATACGGTTAAAACTCCTATGCTAAAAAAGTTCTTGTATCTAAAAATAATTTCTGGTAACCATAGACGTCATCACAGAAAGTGTTGGGCCTAGTGAATTTAAATAACACTATCCGTTTTGATTACTGTATTTTAATGTGAATAATTTATGTATACAAAATGATATGTTTAAATTAGATAATTTTAGAGCTAAGTAGCACAAATTCGTCTACCAATTGAAAATTTCAGTAAGTGTATATTTAAAATATTATTTTTAAATTATATTGTAGATGAATTTTTTTTAAATGCGTTTACTTTTACAAAAGACTGCTCTAAATTTTTAGAAAAATGCTAAAAAGTTAAAATAACTATAACAGTGCGCGTGTGTGTATCGGTGTATGTGTGTGTGTCTGTGTACACCGTATACTGTTGTAGTGACACTGAGGTCACTATAACAATTCCCCCGCGTAAACTAATTTACATATCTAAACCATGCTAACAAGAGACATCCTCTTTACACTCGTATGTCCTGTGAAGTATCAGTGCGGAATTTGGATTTAATTGTTATTTAATATCGACATTATATTATTAAAATTTATAATTATTTATATATATATATTAATATTATAAAAATATTGTAAAAAGATAGTTAAATTCAACTAATTATATTTTGGTATTATTGGATATTTTATTCATCTCAGTGAACTTTCTTTGATTATCTGGCACTCTAGAATAAACTTACATTCTTTTACTGACAGAAGTTATGAAAATAATTAAAATAAGAAAGAACAACGATTTTTGTTGTCAACAGATTCAGTTGTCAAAGTTAAAGGCCAAAAAGGACGACATTACTGTTTATTATTTCAACAAAATTTTGTTAATTTATGATAATTTTCGTTCCAGAATTAGTTCAAGACGTAATCGCTGTTTATTTTATGTTAATTATTTTGACATGTTCTGACAATAAAACAGAATTCGTGGCAAAGTAGGACTGTAACACCCACATAAAATGATTAAAATACGACACTCACAGTCAGTTAACTTACAACAAAAATTAAAAATGTTCTGTTCTTCTCAATGAGACATACTGTATTGAACGAAATAGACTTATGTCAAAATTTAAATATAAACTAATATGCTACAATCTTTACCTTTACGTTAGATGACGAAAATAAAATGTGATAACATTCCAATGTCTTTTATAAAAAATTTGGCTGTAAACCTCGTTGAACCTTTGCTGTCTCTCTTTAATACGTCTCTGCAGTTCGCTTACTTCCCAGTTTCCTGGAAAACATCTTACATACATCCTATTTGTAAGTCTGGGAATAAACATTCCGTGACTAACTATAGACCGATCTCTATAATTAGTGTTAATTCGAAAATTTTCGATGATATTGTCGCAGACATTTTAATCGACAAATATTCCAGTTTATTTTAGACATGGGTTCATTAACAGAAGACCTATACAACTACAAATTTACTTTTATATTTAAACTTTGTTAGCGAAGCCGTTAATGAAATGCATCAGGTTGATACCATTTGCACTCTTAATTCTAGTAAGTGTTTCGAATTCATCATACGTTCTTCGAGAAATTTTAGAAACCCTTGATCACTAATTACTCTTTTCAAAGCCTTAATCCTACCAACTTTAACATATGCATCTTCAGTTTGAAGGCTTCATACTACAACTCTTATATAAATAGACTAGAAGTTATTCAGAGAAAATTTTTAAATTTCAATGCAACGATAAGACTCTTGTCTCTTAATTTTGTTATGTGTTTTTTTACGTTTATTTTCACATCATGATTGTTAACCGCATTTAATATACAATGTATATTTACATAAGTTTCTTGTTACATGGGCCTCGACCCGTCTATAAATAAATAAATAGATAAATAAATAATATGTTTACAAGTTAATACAAAGCAATATAATACATTTTATTAATATTGTTTTTAAAATTATTTAATATACCTTTTCTGAAATAAAGTTCGATTGATTTTTTGCGTTTACTGTATTTGCGTTGTAAATTGAATGCATATGTAAAACAGTCGTAATTTGGATGCATGTCCCATGCAATGCAAATCTTACCTTTTTATTCAATGTGAGCATGTCAAACGTTAATGAAGAGTAGAATTTGTGACAGGTAGGTATTTATTAAAAATAATATCAAGTTTTACGTCATATTTCATTAGAAACGTCATGTTGATTTACTCTGTAATTGTCTTAACAAAGATAGTATAATATGATTCATATACACTTAAATTGTTGCTCTATCAATTAATGGGTTAAAATGTTATAAAAAAGGCTTACATAAGAAAAATTGAATAAATTAATTTTGATCAAATTATGATTGTAAGTTATCTGGATATTTTGAAGCTTCGAATACTAAGTAAACTAACTTTCTTTAAATTAAATCTAAATCAAACACATTTATCGCCGTAAAAATAGAATCAAAGAAAAATTAAAGTTGTAAGCAAATGAAGCGTTAAATTTCATTTTATATATTTGTTTAGTATTTATAATGAATACTCGAAATTTCTTCCGCATTTTTTTTATTCTTTATACTGTGTGAGTTCCTGCTTCGATTATTCAACTTTTTACATACGAAAGTAGCCATGCTTAAAATTGTAGACTAAGAAAAAATTTTATTATTATTACCTAACTATTTCAGAAAACTACTACGGGCTGTAAAGATCAAAATAATTTCCATACCTTATAGTGAATTTTACAATGCAGTATAGTAAATTTTTTTGTATTTCAAGCAAATTTTCTTGTGAAATATAGTAATCTTATCGGCTTTAGCCTGTGGTAGCTGTAAGACAGAGAATGAGAGAGAGAGAGGGAGAGAGAGAGTATGATTAACTTTTACAACTTTTTCAAGTATATGTTTATAACTGTAACTAATAAATAGGATCTTAGTAATAGAGTAGAAAAAAATTAAGGTTAAGAACTGCGTGACGAGAGTCATTGTAATAAAAAAGACATTTTATCTTTTGTCATATCTATTATATAATTGTTATTACCAAATAGCTTTTTCTTGTATTTGCATCCTACCTATTAACGATTTTTTAAAATAAATGAATAAATTCGCGTACCTTGCAGTATGAAATATTTTGTTATGCTAAATTTAAAATACTGGTTAAACATCAGTACGATTTTCAGAATATGAATACGATTGCCAATTTCAATGTAAACTGTCATGCACATGATTTAATTATCGATGTACATAACATACTTTGCAGAGTACTTTTTAATAAATGCTTATTATATTTTTAGCCAATTTCATAAATAACTGGTGGTGTTTCTTGTCAAGTGCACTAATCAGTAGGAAAGGTAATTTTAACCAAGTACACATCGTTGTATGAGAATCATTTAAAAGCGAAATTATAGTTGAATAGGTTTGTCAAGAACCTATGTCAATTTGTCAACATCGTAAAGATTTTTGCAGCAAAATTAATTCTTTTATTTTTCTCTATTTACAAAAAAGAGTAATAGCACTACTAATACTTACACGTATACGTTTTATTTCTTACATAAGTTTGGTTGTACTAGTGTATGGATTTGTTATATCCTATAGAACTTTATGCGAAAAAGATAAGCTCGTTTTAAATTCATTTATTAACGAAAATACAGAAAATCTAATTAATTTAGCCAAGCATTTAATTTTCAATGAGAATTCCATTATAATTATTTTAAGTGAACGACAATCCGTTTGGAATAGTTGATTATTCTACATTACTCACCATTTCCCTAAAAATCGCGGAAATAAGAGATGGCCCCTCAAAAGGTCCAATCTTGGTACATCTACCCATACAGAAATCGTGATCTGAACTTTGACCAGCTCGAAGGGAAAGATACTTACTTACATAGATGTGCGTGTGCATCATGCTTTCATGTACCGTACGAGCCATAAAATCTCCGGAACGTGTGCGTGCGTCCCCGCCTTTTCCAGAATTCGTTCGTTTACATTAGCCTTACGTGTATAAGTATATAACGTTTTTGTCAACTCGCTCGTTCTATCTCCCGGTGCTCTGTGGACTCGCGCGCGCGCGAGCGGGGCATCGTGCTATGCGACCCTCAAGGTCGCTCAGGTGCGCGCACAGTGTATACGTGTAGCTGGCGGTGGTGGTAGCGCCCAAGGACTCCGCGCTCAACGCACGTCTTTCCTGCCTCTTCTAGTGTTCGCGTCGCGCTTCCTCCACCCTTCCTCCTCCTCTTCTTCTTCTGCTTCGTTGTTGTTATTCGTTTTTCCCTCTTCTCTCTCTCTCTCTCTCCCTCGATGATTTTGCCGCATTTATACAAGTACCGCGCGCTGTCCCGAGACTCAGATTGATTTTCGCTGTTGCGCGACACACTTCTCTAAGACGCGCGAGTGGGTAGTTTTTTACAAGTGCTTTGATATAGTAGAGCAGTCGACAAATAAAACCATGAAAATTGTGCGATTCGTCTGGCTTTGCCTGACGATCATTGGCTGCTGCGCAATCCTCGTCGCAGGGCAGAGGACTTTGCTCGACTCGTTGGCTAATATCCAGTTGCTACGGTCATTCAGAAAGTGGACGGGTGAAGTGATTGGTGCGCCTATGTGGATAGATACAGTTTTGTACTTTTAGATTGGGGTGTTAGTTTATAATTAGGAAAATAAAATACAATTCGTGTGAGAATTTCAATTTAAAAAGTTTATCGGGAGAAATTTCTAAATAAATAATATTAATTTTGCGAATTAATTGTATTTGATTTTATGACTAACATGGTAAATTTCATGTATTTTTGCAGGAAGAACTGGAAGAGAGAGTAGATTACTCAGAACAGCGAGGGATTTGAATCGCGTTCAAGACTACTATACAAATCCTTTTCCATGCAATACATCACGTAAAGTATTTTCTTTATTAATTTATTTAATAAATTAAAATATACTCATAATTCTTTGAACTTAGCGTAACCTTTCTAATCTTCTATTATAATTTAATAACTAAACCATTGCTTCTAAAGTTTAAAAACTAAAATGCAAAATATTTTATATTGGACGCAACACTTTTAGTTTGTTCGGACATTCAAATTTCCCGCCTTATCGTCGATTGGCCAATCCGTTCACAAGTAAACGGATTATGTTAAATGAGACTATATACGTTTTTGATAGCGGAATGGGGATCACGCAAGAGTAGGTTAATTTTTTTTCGGGTTTTAAAAACATAACGACAAAACTTGAAAAATAACTAATAATTTTCTAAGTGTAAATGATTAAATCTTTGTAAATTATGCATGTTTTATTAATTAAAGTAGCTACAATATCATTTTATATAAAATAAATACATCACAAGACAATAGAATAAATGTAAAGGTGAAGCGATACAGCATTTTTTTAATAATCTCCCTTATTTTCAGTTGATTGTATTCATTATAAATTTATAAGGTCTTATAAAAAATCATTGATATTAAAATGAGCATATTATTCAGTCAAATATTTAAAAAAATTAATACCACTTGGTCTTTCTGATTTTTTTCTTTACAATTAGACAAATGAATATAAAAACCTAGATGTTTAAAAAAAGTATTATAAAACTCTGCAGAGTAATGAAAAACATGCCAAAAACTTTTAGATGTTTTTGCTTCCTCAAAGAGGAAGCTTTGTAATTTTTTATGCGTTCTATTATATTATTAGTTGGTTAGTTAAAAATAGAATCTATTTTTTCTTGTTAAATTTAAAATAAGAATATTAAGTATTGTATCCCGAGGTCAGTTCGCTGTACTCTTTTAAAAAAGGTTTTGGTTAGAGGAAAAAGAGGCTACCTCGCGAATATGTCGATAAACACACTATTTCGCTAATGTTTGGAAAACACAATGTTGCCGTAATTATTTTATTTTTCATAAAAATTAAAGTTATCTCTGCAGAAACTTTTAAATTGTGCATAATACAGTCAAACTATGTACAGTAATATGAAAATTGTTCAATAACAATTTGTCACTAAGTTATCTTATACATTCAAAATTTTAAAAAAGTTAATAGTAGGGCACTTAAATTTATAGTGAAAATGTTATTTTCTTGTAAATATAATAATAATTTATACAATAAAAATGCTTTCTAAAAAAACATGCGGTTCGTTTGCAACCCTAATAAGTAATTATGTATTCATAATATCTAAGCAATATAGCTGTAAAATATGAAATTATAGGCCAAACAATAAAAAATGGAAAAATCATTATTTACAGTACCTAAGAACATGAAATTTGAAAAAAATTCATTCTCAGACTAGATAAATAAAAATAAAAAGAAAGACGTATAGTCATACACTCGTGCATGTATACACACATATACGTATACATTCTTGTGGTTATTTTATCAAAATGTTGATCAAACGATCGATAAATATTTCTAGAAAATTTTTTCGAAACAATTAGTCTTATTTACTATCGCGAAACTGTCTCTATAGAACGAAGCAAAAAACCCGATGAACGAAATCCTTGTATACAGAGCAATATAAGTTTTTTTCCTCCCGCCGCACATACTTCGATCGCGAGGTTAGGGGGACCAAGAAATCCGCTTCAAACGGATTTGTAAGCTATTGAAAAACGGTTAAGAGCATTCGAAAGCTTGTGAAATCCTCTTTGATTTAAACCCTATAAACAAATAAAATCATCGATTTAACTGCGTATGCGCGTAGGCCGAACTTAAATTTTTATTTTCCAGCGATTTTCTCCAATTTCACGAATCTTAATTTTTGACAGAATAACTTGCCAAAAGTATCATCCTTATAGTTTTTGGGGTCACAGATTACGAATCTGAAGTCA
>JAWWEQ010050735.1:0-11115 GCA_035583055.1 Torymus tubicola
TATTTATTGATTTATACGATTTACAATAAAATGATATAGAATCGATGCAATTTATTTCACAAAATGCCTTCTTCGGTTTATTTGATTATTTCCATATATACGCGTTTAAATTGCGATCAATTATGAAAATGAATTATTAATATAATATAAGATTCGTCTAGTAAAATGCTATAGGCTCGTATTGGCCTGTACAAAATTATTAATTGCTCCTATTGTCGACTGGAGTTGTACGGAGTCTCAAGGTCTGTGCGCGTAGTAACTGGCGTTTGTGGCGCATTCGGCTGTATTTATTAATCAGTTAAATTGGGTTAAAGATGATTCTGACGACGAGTCGAGATCATCTTTTTAAACAATTTAATTAACATTTAAACATAATTCTTTTGATTTCTCATTTGAAAAGTGCTGAATCCACAAAAGTACGGCGCGCGTATATTTTCTTCGCGAGTTTGGAGGCTCGGTACGTCACGCGGTTGCGTTGTTCAAATGCTGCGTCGTTCGAATTTGCAATCACATCATTTGTAGGTCAGAAAATTACTGATAAGAAATATGCGTGTTCATTTTATTTTAGAGATACGTCACAGACGTACCACAGGTAGTACGTACAAGACATGGCAAGAACTTGTTTCTCGACAAGTTCATTCTCTATAGTACTTATAAATGTATAATGGTTTTTTAGACACTATATAAAGTATCAATTTAACTAATAAAAAGTGTAAAAAGTATAAAATTATGTATAAGTACAATAGTTAAGGTCGTGAATTATAATAATAAAGAATAAATCACTATAATAGGTTTTTACTTTTAAATATAATCATAAAAACTATTCATTGCATTAATAATATCAAACTATTGCAGGCAGTACGTACAACACATTGCAAGAACTTGTTTCTCCACAAATTTATTCTCTATACTACTTATAAATGTATAATGGTTTTTTAAACACTATCTAAAGTTATCAATTGAACTTATAACAAGTGTAACAAGTATAACATTTTTAGCTCTTTTCTGAAGATAAAATCCATCTTGGTTCAGAGCTTATGTTAAAGGGTTTTTTAAATTTTTTTCTTTTATATCGCTTATAAATCGCTTCAAAACCATCCTATAAATTACCCAACCCAACCCCGAATTTTTTCAGATTTTTTTCACTTATAGTTTTTTAGTGGCAGAGGGTCAAAGTTGGTAATTTTATCATTTTCTGCATTCTTGACCGATTTTGATTAATTTATATCTCCTTAGGGAAACATTTTTCACTATAAATACAAAAGACCTTTCTTTGTAAAATTTTCTCAGTTTTTCATTAAAATTATTTTCAAAGCTGTATGTGTACACTTTCATTCACATACCTCCAAATGAAACATTAAAATTCACACAGAAAAAAACCGATTCAAGGTATGCCCACCGAAAAATTCATGGAGATACTTTTTTATTGTACGAAGTATCTGTATAAATCCCAGAATGGGCAAAGATCATTTTATAACCTAAAAAAATTCATTAAGCTTTTGATTTTCAAAAAAACCTCTTATACAGGTCTGAAAAAATATAGTTAAATTCTACGAAAACTTATGAGAAAAAAATCTATGTAAGATATTTCGAAATTTAACTTCGTTTTTGTGAAAAAATCCTTTAATATTGATAAAATTTTATTATTAAATTCAGAATTTTGATTAATTTTTAGCTCAAAAACGAAGCCAAATTTCGAAATATCTTACATGAACTTTTTTTCTTGTAATTTTTCGTAGAATTTAACTATTTTTTTCAGACCCATATGAGAGATTTTTTAAAAGTCAAAACCTAAATGATTTTTTTTTGGGTTGTTTTCATCTTTAATATCATGGAATTTTAGATTCATCAGTTCTTCGCATCGGAGTCCACCACAAATTTCAAATATAAGAATAATCTGGAAAAGAAAAACACGTTGACGTTAAAAGATTACATTATGAAAGCTTAAAAAAGCAACGAAGTTGTTTGTGCATGCAATGAAGTAGCCATTTTTAGATTAGATATACAATTAATTTATAAGTAAATAGTTTAAATAATTACCTTTATAGCTAAATTTGTTATTATTTTTCAACAAATATTTTAAATTTAAAAATCTACTAATATCAAGATTATCTTTTGTATTTAAAGTTTTTCTTAATATAGACCAAATGCTCCAAAGAGTCGGCGGCTTTAGCTTTTCTTTTAATTCTGTAATGTACACTACTAAATTATTTTCTTCTGAACTTGAAAGAGTGTCGCTTTCCCAAATTTTTTGGCAACGTCTCGGTTTCGATTATAACACTTGCTTCATTGTCGAACTTTCTACACACTTCTTCCTCATCTTCAGATTTGTCAGATGAAGACAAGAGATGATTAATTAACAATTTTCTATCCATTTTTATTCGTTTATAGATAATCAAAAGTGACTGCGGTCTATAGGTTAATGACTTTGAATATATTGACAGCACCTCTAAATATTCTATTAACAAAATATACAGTTGTCTAGTTACCAACTCAGAAGCAAGCGTGGCGAAAGCCCGAGCAGTGGGTTGGGTTGGGTTGGGTAAAAGTTCTTCTTTTGCCATCGAAAACAATGACGAAACTACGTACTTTTGATCAGGGGATCAAGAATACTTTGTTTTGGGGTTTTCTAACCTTACTATTTTGGCCCATTTCTCATAATATATTAAAGCGGAAGTAAATATGACATATGAGGGATTCATTTGAAAGTAATTTTTACGTACATTCCATCTGCAAAAAGTTTCGTGGTGAAAGATACTTTTGTATACGAAATTAGTGCCAGCAAAATCAATTATAAATTTTTTTCCTTTAGCCTGCAAGAAATTTCTGAGAGGAATCTAGTGGAAACTTTTTGTGCCTTTACTTGATATTAAATCCTATCAAAAAAGTCAGTGCTAACTGCGTACGAAGGACGACGCTACTGCGCTCTACTTCACATGAGGAGAGAGAACGCGCTAAGGCGTTGTCATGTTTAAAATTTGTGACAAGGATTTCGCTTAGGCGATATTCTCGTCGGGTCTAGCCTCGCAGCGCCTGCCTTGGCCGTGGCTCGTGCGTGTTTACAAACACACGTATAGCTAATACGGCTGTCTATGTTTTCATTTTGAGAATTCGGCAACGCAGCGGAAAGGAATCGACGAATATTATTCTCGATAATAAGTCAACGTTGAGAGAGAGAAAGAGAGAGAAAGAGAGAGAGAGAGAGAGAGAGAGAGAGAGGAAGGACTATAGAGAGACAGATGATAATACCCGGCGCAGCGCGAGCTAGCGCACGCGGGAACGAGAAGCAGTTCAGCGAGAGCCGCGGCTGAGTTCAGTTCAGCCAGTGCCGCGGCTGAGTAAGAAGTTCAGCCAGGGCTGCGGCTGAGTCAAGTCGCCCAGTGGATTGCCAGCAACCACGTCGACCATTCGCCATTGCCATCGCGACCGACCATCAGCCAACCGCCAACACCAACGATCTCGGGGGACGCCCTGACGCCAACGGCAGCCAGCGCTGAGGCCACCGACCGGCGACGTCTCCGAGAGACGCAGGCGAGTAACGTGTCTCTCCGGCCATGAGGCCACCGCCGCGTGAAGAGAGTGCGCGAGAAGTGACGCGCTGCCGAGCGACCGAGAAATCGGCTCGCTCCGGCGCTCCCTCTTGCCTTCGGGAGCGGGCTGTGCTGTCCGTTGAGCCGCCGAGCAATCGGCTGGAGCATGGACGTGTATGCCTGATAGCGAGCGGAGTCTCTAGGCTTCGATAGTGATAGAGCCACACGTTACGTTGATTATTGTCGGAATATATTGTGATTTTATGTCAATAAATTGAGTAATAGTTATTGAGAATTCGTGAGTGATATTGTATGTGTGAACCTTTGTCCCCACCTTCTTCAGCGTAGGAGTCGGGCTCCCAGCGACTCCGTGACGATCGGAGCAATCAGCCTCCGGATCCTGCCCAATAAATAAGTTGTAGGATTGTACAGGAACATCGAAAAAGTACAACGTTACAAATTTAAAAAAAACCGTGTTGCGTATGATGATGATAGTGTGCACACAGCTGAATCCCTGTAGTGTCGTGTCACCGTTTTTATTTATATATATACAGCGTAAAAAGGGCTACGCCGCGATGCGCGCGCGCACGCACACGCACACACACGCACGCACGCACGCACGCACATACACACACACACAATAAGTTTACGAGCACGTCGGTGCGCGTGCGCCAGCGTAAGTATATATAGATATAACGGCTAGTTGTTTCCGAATTTGACGCGATGAATTTATATAAATATATATATGGCCAAGTTTCTCACAAATAGAGAGGTCAAAAAAAAGATTTTCTTGAAACTCTCAGAATATGTTCTGCTACTCATTCTGGATATCCCTGAAGTTTTTTAGATTTTTTTTAGCTATAGTTTTGGAGATAAAAGAGGTCAAAAACTAAATTTTAATGATTTTTTGCATCTTTTACAGATTTTCATTAATTTATAACGAAGCATTTTTCGTGATAGACACAAGAATAGTTTTTTTTTTGTAGAATTCTCTCAGTTTTTCAATAAAAATACTTTTAACGCCGTACGTATATGATTTCCCTTAAATATATGCAAATGAAACATATAAATAAAAAAAATTCTCTCCCTCTGTCTCTCTATCTTTTAGGGAAGCTTTGATGGGGGCTGGGAGGCCGAAGCGGGGCTGAGAGGGGGCTGAGAGGGGGCTGAAAGGAGGGCTGAGGGGGGCAAAACCTACAGCTCTTACAACTATATATATATTTAGTAAGATATATACTACGGGTACCCCCTTATTGGTTCCACTCGTCAATCCCCAACTAGAATTTTGAGAATATTTTTATTGTAATCTAGAATATAATATGTTAAATTTAGTGTGTTTCTATTTTTTCAAAGAAATATCATTTTTCCATTGAACATATACTTTATAGAGTTATCTATCATACCTCAAGAATAGTATATTACGCATCTTCGGAGGAAAAAAATTGACAATTTTGATCCGGTAGTGCGCATACTATTTTTTCAACATGCCCGAAACAAAAATTTGATCGTGTATTTGAATCGGGAGTGAAAATAGTATTTCCGGTTAGATGGTAAAAAGAGGTTACCTATCTATGTGTATGTGCATCTATATTTCAGTCTCTACACCTCTGTATCTATGTCTCGATCTCTATGTCTCTGTATTTATGTCTCCATCTCTATGACTCTGTCTCTTCATCACTATCATTCCGTTCTTCTCTCTACGTCTATGTCACTGAGTCTCTATCTCTCTACAAAAATTATTCAAGCATGGCTTCTCTAAATCAACAATCAACTGGTTAGCGTTATATTTGGTTGGTCGTCAGCAAGCGGTCGTTGACAACAATGGCAATTATTCATCGTTTCTCGTGCTAAATACCGGAGTACCACAGGGCTCTGTGTTGGGGCCACTGCTCTTTGCCATTTACGTTAATGATCTGTCTCTATGTTTTGACCATGACGTTTTCCACATCATGTATGCTGATGACCTTCAGCTTTATATCAGCTGTCCTTCTGAGGAGCTTAACAATTTTTAAGCTAATATGAGTGAAAATGCAGACCGCATCATAAACTGGGCTACCTTAAACAATCTTAGGCTTAATGTCGATAAGACGAAAACCATGGTCATAGGTTCTCCTCGCTATGTCAACTCTCTCCCAACTGTAGCAAGAAGCTTCATTGATATTGGTGGCACTTCTATCGTATATGAGTCTTCTTTACACAACCTAGGTGTGGTGCTTGACTCCAAGCTCAATTGGAATGAGCATATTATGCATATATACCGTCGAGTACGTGCCCTTATGTACCGTCTCTATTACTTTAGGAAAAGCACCAACCTGCGTCTGCGTAAACACTTTATTCAAATGCTATTCTTTCCTGTCATTGAATCTTTTGAATGATGTCAACTCCAGACTTTAGATCCTAGTCAACTCAGGTATTTGCTATATCTATGGTTTGAAAAGATGGGAGCACATAACTCCTTACAGGCGTGAACTTGGCTGGCTGACAACGACAGCGCATACGAAGAACTTTACGGGTAATCTTTTACGTAAAATATTTAATACAACGACGCCATCCTATCTACTGGCTTTCTTTGATTTTGCGGCCTGCTCGACCTGTCAGGGATGATTTGATGCCCTTGGATATTCGTGACTTTGGTACAGAGACACTGAAAAAATCATTCCATATCAGTTCTGCATATCTCTGGAATTCATTACCATCACGCATTCGTAATATCACTTCTGTTCTTCATTTTAAATCATGTCTTCATCAACATCTTTTCACCTGCGATGCGAATACTTAAAACTATACCCCATCTTTTGTCATGCTTTGGGTTTTTTTATTTTTGTATCATACAGTATCATCTCTATATTTTACTTTCTGTTATTTTTATCTTTTATTTTATATTTTATAATTGCTGAATGTATGCGAGCAGAGCTTCTGCGCATAGAGACAACGGTCTCGTCAATGTGTATATGAGGATGTGTGTGATAAGGCGTCCGACGCCGGCGAGAGCCAGCGCTGAGTCCGCGACGTTCGTGGCTCACTCCGTAACGTCCTGCCGTACGAGCAACACGCGTTTTACCCGTTTAGTACTCACAAGGAGACTTGTTCGATCTACTGTTATTGCGTTCTACTATTAGTCCGATCTGTAACTGTAGATATAAGTTAGAAGAAAACAGCTCAACTAAATAAAGTTCTATACAAAGGTTAATTTCTATTGTTTTATTTATCAATACAAAGGTCCTCCTGCATTAAAGTCTTGCATCAACAATAATCATAATTATAATAATTTTTCTGTTTGTATCACCTATTTTCATTTGTACAACATAATGTACAGAAATAAAACTTATCTTATCTTATATCAAGTCGTGTCTCTGTCTCTTTGTCTTTGTTTCTCGGTATCAATCTCTGTCTTTGTCCTTGTCAGTATCTGCCTCTACGTCTCTACCTCTATCAGTGTTTGTCCATCTCTGTCTCTACGTCTCTATCTCTATGTCTATGTGTACGTCTCTTTCCCTCCGACTCTGTACCTACGTCCTTGTCACTATGCTTCTGTCTTTATGCCCCTGTGTCTACATCCCATTCTTTATGACTCTGTCTCTACGTCTTTGCATACGTGTCTCTTTCTCTACTTTTCTGTCTTCCGTCTCTGTCCTTACTTTATATCTCTGCGTACATGTCTCTTTCTCTACTTCTCTGTCTCCCCCCTCTGTATCTACGTTTCTGTCTCAACGGCCCTATCTCTACGTCTGTCGCTATTCATTGTTCCCAGTTTCTCTCTTTCTCTCTTTCTAGGTCTCTGTCACTATTTGTCTGTCTCTATGTCTCTGCCACTACGTCTCTGTCTCTCTGACTCTGCCTCTGCATCCCTGTCTCTGTGTCTACAACTCTGTCTCTACGTATCTGTCTCAACCTCTCTGTTTTACGACTGTGTCTCTATGTATCGGTCTCTCCGTCTTTGTCTCTACGTTTCTGACTCGCTGACTCTGTCTATACGTCTCTCCTTATGTCTCTGTCTCTACGTCTCTTGATCTATAGCCTTCGATTTATCAGGGTATGTACAACCGAAACTATACGCAAGCGGTTAGTCGATGCATTAGTTCAGCCGCATCTTGCCTACTGGACAGTGGTGTACTTTGACGTAATAAATGAACAGTGGATTCTACTGCAACGGTTCAGTAACTTGTGTGTAAAATATGCTTCGGGGTCAGGGGGGACGCTCATATAACCTTCTCTCGTAAACTCAGTGGTTGACTTTGTGTTACAGAGGAGCTCCACCTGAACTTAGAGTATCTATCGTAAAGTCAGATGTGGAAGCAGGATCGTTTCTAATTCAAGGCGCTTTTATTACACCCTCCCTACACTATTTTCCATTTTTTTCCCGATAATGGGCGACTACAGTGACGCTGATTTTGTGCCAAATCCGGATGTATAGGGGGCAGAGGCATTTGCTAAGCGCGAGAGCAAGCGGCGCAGCTTCATCGAATCTGTTCTGTATAACAGGACAGGATCGACCATATTGGAGCCGGTAGTCGACCACGAAGTGATGCACCCATTTACCCTTTTAGATGATGACTCGGTAGTTAGGCAGAAACTATCCGAGACAAAAAGGGCACTGGATCCTCCAGGAGTACGGACCTTGATAGAGGAGTCAGGGGAGCAAATTGTCTCGGAGGCGCAAGTCTGGAAAACTACCAGTTGCAGCAGCATCGACAACAGCACAACGACCAGCAATTAGAGCTGGATTTCGAAGTACGGCAACGGAAGCTGCGCCAACAACAAGAGAAGCTGCGCAGAGAAAAAGAGCTGCGTAAAGAGCAGCGGAGAACTGAAGAAATGCAACAGCTGCAGAGGCAGCTAGAAGCTCTGCACCGACAGCAATCCAGAGTGCTGCAAAAAAAGCAGGCCTTCGAAGCGGAGTAGAAAAGGCAGCAGGCAGGTATAAAATAAATTAAAGCAGCTATTACGCCAGCAGTGGCAGGATGGGCAGGATGAAATCCAAGGCTATCAGGTACCCTTAGAGGGAAGTCAAACTAGTAGCACATATGAGGGATCACAGCGGAATCGTTGCTCCCTATGATTAAAATGCTGGACAAAGAGGTACACGAGCTGAAAAGGACAGTTAAAAGTCGGCAAGAAACTTGAAATCCACCCAAAGCTTCGAGCACTCGGTTAGAGTAGAGACCAGCAACAGCGGATACAAGCCGAAATAGTTACTCACAAGAGATTTTATAGTACATCTCCAAGCCCTGTTCCTGAAATTAGACCCTGTTCCCAACGTTAAGCCACAGCTGGACCGGATCCATCAAAATATGCGGCCAAATATTCGGAATCGGTACTAAGGAAGCAGTTCTTCGATTATCGGTAGCTGTTAGACCTCGCTAATGAGGTCTAGATGACTATTTGGGCGTAGCAAACGTATCGCTCACCTCCTCTATCTGAGCAGTCTTCGTCCGGAAAATTAAAGAAGAAGAGCAAGTGGGTTGGAAAGCCCCAGAATAGTAATGGTCACGCCAACCAGCCTGGCGGAAGCTCAAACCGCCAGGCACGGCCGCCAAATACCCAACAGCCCCAAAATCAGCTGAAATCGAGGACTTGCAGCAGCGTAGGGGGAAATAATTCCAGTAACGAATACGCTAGCTGTAACAATAACAGTAGTCCGGGAAACGGCCAAGGGGGCAAGCAGTAAGTACGGTCACAGCCCTGTCCCCATCACCCGCAGCTAGGGCCGAGGTTGGTCCAAACTGCAGCTGGGGAAAGAGAAGATGGGCTAACGTCAAAACCACCTGAATCAGAGTTTGACACTTGCTCCCGATGGTGGTTGACGATTGGCGTAGCGGGTTACAGGCTACGCGCCCTCTTCGACACGGGAGCTAGTTGGACGGGGATGAACAGCACAGGCTTGTGACTCGTTACAGCCTGTAGCTCAGAAATCATCCCCACTAGCGGTCAATCGGCACGCGCGTTAAATGGACAGAGCATGACTGTGATCGGTCATGTACATCTGCCAATAGTGGTCGGAGGCGTGACGCAAGACGTTCACTTAGCCATAATGCCCGATGTCGATACAGAGTGCTACCTAGGGGCGGACTTTAATAGAAGGTTCAGAGCCGTCTTAGACACCAAGGACAACTTGTTGCACCTCAAAGATGACAACAAAAAGGTCCGATTAGAGGTAGCCTCTGCCACCGCAATCGGCATGATACCGATTTCTGCTTTAGGGTTGTCAGACCCTATAGAAGCTCAGCGCAAGGAAGTTGAAGCTATAGCAGTAAAGTTAGTCGCAGGCAACCTTGTTTGATACAGCACGCAGTCGATGTAGGCTGCTCTTGACCAATCAAGCAGAAGTACTATCCTGTATCCCAAAAATTGGAGGAAAAGATTCACAAGCAGGTCGAGCAGATGCTACTCGAAGGGATCATCGAACCTTCGACTAGTGGCTGGTCAAGTCCAGTCGTGATGATACGCAGGTCCAATGGGAAGTTTCGCTTCTGCGTAAACTTTCCAAAGGTCACCGCGGTATCAAGGCCAGATGCCTACACGTTGTCGTTCACGGAACCTATTTTACGGAAATTGAAAAATGCAAAATACATTTCCACATTGGACCTTAGCTGTGCGTATCATCAGATTCCAATGAACGAAAATTCAAAAAAGTCACTGTTTTCATGGTGCCAGATAAAGAGCTCTTCCAGTTCAAGAGGATGCCCAATGGCCTTTCGTACGCCGGAGCCACGTTCCAGCGTCTGATGGACAAAGTCATAAGCTCGGAACTCGATCCTTTCGCTTATTCCTATGTTACGTCCTAAAACACAACACGACTGGGATATTAACTCATTTAAGAGTTATACTCTTTTTAGGTCGTAGCTGCATTAGCTAATAAACCTTGGCTGAACTATGGGTAAGAAGTATATAGGCGCTAAAAGTTTGGTAACGAACAAATATTTTTTATTTTAATTTGTGAGTAAGGAAAATGAACTTTTAAGCACCAAGCGAAGGCAGCACTCATTGTCCCGTAAAGACAAGTATCCAGCACATGCCCCAGTTTGGAAAGGAAATGGGTAACGATCCCAGGTTATTTGGACTTTAGGAAAAGACTAATTTTACTCAGGTTCATCAGGTTGCCCAACCCTAACCAAATTTAAATTTTAAATGAATTTACTTTAATTTTCTCTAATAGAAAAATAAAATTTAGATTTCTTTAAAAGTTTTGATTTTACTCTAATAGTTGAATCCTCAATATAATTTCTTTATAAATCAAACAGTAGCACAAGCTCGTAAAGCCGCACTTCCCTGTTTAATTCTATTTCCTTTCTTAAAAACAAACAGTAGCACAAGCTCGTAAAGCCGCACTTCCCTGTTTAATTTTAGAAATTAAGAAATATAAACAAAAATTTTGATAATTTGATTTTTTTTTGTTTGGGAAAAAAAATAAGTTTAAGAGAGACAAAAATTTGATTTTTATTTTTGAATTTTATTGTGAAAAGCTTGAAAAATCTACTTCGAACTATCAGCAAAGCTTGTGAGGCTTGTAGCGATATGTTCACACAGAACTAATTTAGCTTGTGAGGCTCAAATCAGTCTGCTGACAGAACTAATAAGCTTGTGA
>JAWWEQ010050736.1:0-11108 GCA_035583055.1 Torymus tubicola
AATAATATATAAACTTATGATAATTATTCATTGATGAAGAAATCATCAATTACTATTGTATTGAATAAAATCATGCATATGTAACATATGCAAAACGATCTTTGATTATAAATTGATAAACTATATTAATAATCAATAACTAGAGTATTTTACAATAACATGCAATATCATATTGCTCCTGCTATTTCTGTAAAGTAATAATAAGAAATTAGAATTAGAAATTAGGGTCACTCATTACCATTCACCAGCGTTTACTTATGCTTTAGAACAATTATATCCATGTAAAAAGCTGTTGAAGAAGTTGAAAAGTGGATGATATTCATGCCAAATCCGCCAGTTGGTCCTAATAAGCAAAATGGTGACAGTAACAGCTGAAGATGTTGTGAGGTCGTCTGCAGGAGCTCTTCACCTTAGGCAGTAATATATAATTAATGCAAGAATAAGTTGACAATAGAGAGAACTTAGAGAAGCCATGCTCGTGTCAAAGCAGGGAAGGGAGTAGGTTAGGTTTCTGAACTAATTGATATAACTAAGTAGATAGCTTTCTTACAGGAAACTACTCACCGAAAAATATTTCCCTGGCGTAGAAACATTGATGATGTCTACATTGACCAGTTTGCCAGAGTCTACCTCTTGTTGTAGCTTTACGATCAATGCTCAATGCAGCTGCAGTAATTTACCAATTGTTAGGCCTGATAGGTATTTTCATGCTGACTAGTCCACACCAACACAGAAATAATTCAATGTTAATTGCTGTACAGCTTACTCGATGCACAACTAGAAAACATATGAAAATTTGAGGTTAGGACAACACCATACACTTATTGATAACCTAGTACAATATCACCCACGACTTACCTCTTCCTATGAAGAATTGAAATCTAAACCCGACTCACTAGCCATATCTCTCGTATAAACTCACCTCTTTTAAATAACTAAACACAGTAGATAAACAAAAACCACTGTGACTCGATACGTGCACGTGCTCACATTCTTTCACGACTAAAACACACAGACCCGCATAGACCGGTCGCGATGCCGATGCTAGCGACGCTCCACGGCGGGAGACGTTACTTAGATTGAAATACAAATTTCGAATTTAGTATGAATAATAGATAAACTTATCTTGTATACCACGTTACTTAAGATGTAGGCCATCTTACCATATCATCCACATATATATTACTTGACAAACAATTTTTCTGCATATTTGCCGTAGGTCTGGAAAGTCACGCGCTTATAAACAAGCGCCAATTCAAAGATTATCTTCTACAGAAAGCATTAGACATAACTATTTATATAAACGTAATGAACAAATTTTCTCTAATAATAAATAATCAACTTTTTACCATAAAATTTTCTTATAATTGGCACTCAATAAATTTTTGCATAATAAACGTAATTTAATAAAATAATCTGCCAAGGACAAAGACATAAAAAATAAATATGATAATCTAATACAAAGAAGTAATGTCAACTGCAGAGAGGTTGCGAACGTACAACATCGAGCCAAGACCTACGGCAGCGGCTTTCCGTCAAATTTTATAGAACATTGTCTATTCGTACATTATTATTGAAAAACAATAAATTTCTGCTTGATATGCAGGATAGAAAGCTTAGAAATAAGAATTTCCTCCCGCGAGCCGAAAGGCGAGCCGCTGTCGTAGGTCTCAAAACTCGCGCGCTCTTACACAAGCAGCAATTTACAACATTTTTAATTAAGAGATCCTTGCAAATCGGCCGAGTAGATCATCAGATATCAGCGTTGGACATACATATATACACACATACACCTATACGGTCATTTTCTAAATACAGTGTATTTCCTCTAGGAGGATCTCATTAGCATGATTTGTAGGTTATGTGACCCACAAAGTTTTTCAAGGATTTTTCGCTAATTCATGTATCGTTGGAGATCAAATTGGGAGAAATAATTTTATTAGAGAGTACTAACTCTGAATAAGTACATATCATAAATTCAATGTAAAATTAATGCAAATAAATAATCTGTAAGGAGTAGATGAAACGTAAACAAACATACTTGACAACCGCGATCGCTACATCAGCTCATGGTAGCGCCATCTACTGAATCGAGTAACGAACATATGTTATGCTCTGCATAGGGTATGTATACGTATATATAGGTATAGCTGGCTACATAAAAAAATATACGATAATATCAAATTATACTTTGTGTAGATTTTCGAAAAAAGGCTTTTAGAGTGCCCTCCCAGATGCTACGAGGAGCATATCTGTAAATTCTTAGGCACATCTGATGTATATTTGAGCTAGTATTTGGGTTTTATATACAAAGTTTGTCTAAAAACCAAATAACTTGAAGACAGTTGGTATTTAGATTCTGAAACTTTAACATAATCATCATCAAAAAATCCCCGAGGGCACTCTAAAACGTTTTTGTTATAAAAATGAGTGGTTCTTTAATTATTAATTAATATATAGCATTTTACCGACATTTTTATGTCGGTAACGTAGGGATTTTTACTTGAGTATTACATGACCTTAAGGTGAAAGCGAGGGCGTCCTCCCAAAGCTGCGGCTAAACCGTCGTCGGCGGATAGCGAGTCCCCGATACGTGGTTGTGGGCGACTGCGGAAGGAATAGGCCGTGCGATATGCGATTTCAGCGGGCGCGTTAGAGACGAGGGAGGTAAATCTAGGCTAGACTACGTCGTACATCAGGGTGGTCCTGCGCCGCCTTGACCTCGGTCAGCCGGCCGAGGAGCTGCTAGACGCGGCTAAGGAGCTGCTGAGCCGCCGTCGGGGTGAGTCCCCGTCTACCGAGAGGGTAGAATTGCGCTAAGCCAGCGCCGGGGAGGCAGCGGAGCTGCTGAGAGCATCCGTCGGGATCGTGATGGACGCCCGCAGATCCCCAAAGCGCTGCCGGTAGAGCCAATCCCGGCCGGTCCACCGCCTACCGCAGCCGGAGCTGCCACTGCCACCAAATCCCACCTGGCAGCAGGTCGAAGCCGCGCTCGCGAGGAAGAGCATCGGCTCTGGGTCCAGGAGGCCCGGAGGATCGCCGACGAATATGAACGTTTGCTGCGAGAGGCCAGACTGCGCTGGCAGGCCTCCTGCCGCCGTGTAGCAGTGGCCGAGATTGGGGCGACCCCGCCCAGGCCACCTAAGGGTACGCCGCACCCCCCGGGGACAGGTCCCCCTCGCTATTGCTACGTATGTGGGTATCCGGGGGTCAGGAAACCCCGGTTCTCTCCCAACAAGGCAAAGCATTCGGTTAACCGGATGCCCTAAGCCTCCCTCGCGCTGTGAGGAGAAGGCGGGCGCACAGGCTTCAAGAGCCGAAGACGAGGCGGGGCAGAGATCAAGAGGCCCCGCACTCGATGCAATGTTCTTTTTATTTTTTGTATTTTTATATTTCTTCTATGATTATAAGAAAGAGTGGTTGGAGATTCCGCTAGGCTGGAAAAATAAAAATGCGAAGAACCAATTAATAGTGGGTTTGTTCTCATTTCTCCGACCTACACCCCTTCGGTTGCAGATATCGCGTCCGGGGTACGCGAAATCTAGGTGGGGGGTGCAACGGGCGCGTAGATCGTGTTTGAAACTCGCGCGTACAGTCTAGCCAAGTGTAAGCTTGCGCACAGCCTGACTACTTAAGGCGGCATCGCGCGCAAATTTACACCGGCGAGAGGAGCTTCTTCTTCCCGCGCGAAGAAGGAGCCATCTTGTTTTACGTCCCGGCACAGTGTGCACGCGCATAAGTTCGCTCCGCAAATCTTTTTACGACTACCGACGATTGATCCACTGAGCAGCGCCTCCACCAACCACGCAACGACCGAGATCGCAACTGCATCAGCGGAGTGAGAGTCTGGCGGCAACCGACAGTAAGAGCGGCTATTTCGAAGCTGGTAGGAGAGGACGCTGTATCCAACATTCGTTCTGCGTGCGTTCGTAGTAGTAAAGTAAGCTCGTTGCTTGCGGTTGATTTTGTTATACTCGCGTGCCTGCGGAGTTCACTCCCCGTTCGAGTGGATCTCTGACGGCTTCACGTGGAACGGATTCTCCGCCGACTTGCGTGTAGGAGCAGCGCATTTCCTTGATAAAGCGTGCGTGCGCGTAGTAGCCAGCCAGCGGCGCGTACTGTCTGCGCTTTGTCCCCAAGGTTAAGCCTCAGCGCAACCGGTTCTCCAGTCCCCTCGGGTTTATCCCGTTACAACCGATAACCTCAAAATGACACGTGTGCGCTTTAACCTGCGCAGAAAGTACTGATTGATGTAGCAATTTTTACTATGTTGAGTAGCAAAATTTCTTATTATAGAAGGAGATTTTTAAAAATAGATTTTTTTACTATGTTTATAATAATTTGAACTACGTTACATAATAAAATTTATTTTGTGCTAACATAAAAATAAATAGAATGTTGTGCGCGCCCGAGAGCTGCCCTTTGATAAAAGTTAGCAAAAAAAATAAAGAAAAAAAGAAAGGAAATAATTAATTGAGCGTGACTTACTCGCGACATACTTTTTCGCCGCTTGATGGAAGGTTTCTTTAGGGTGACAAGGAAGCAAAAATCACAATCTTATTTTTGTTATAAACAATGATAAATTTGAGAGTTTATTGTTAGATCCTTTCCAATAATAATAATAATAGAGTGTGAATATAAAAATTGATGAGTGTGTAGAAGAAAGATGAAAGTGAAAAGGGATAGACACGTGTTACAACTGAGACCTGGTGTAGATGTAGCCGCTCCAGACAGGCGCCGCGTGCAGAGCGGAAAGAGAGCGAGGAGCGCGTGCGAGGGGGTTTTATTACCCTGGGTGGGCTTGCGCCCTCGCGACACCCCAGCGGATCTCCGCGGTGTTATTCTAAGAAATAAATCCGCGTGGGAGCGGACGCCTTGGCGCGAGTTTTAAACTCATGCCGCAACAAATGTGTTTGGAATATTTATTAAAGTAAAATTTGTACTATGTAATATAATAATTTTTATCAAATTCATAATAAATTTTATAAATAACTATTAGAAAAATTATTCTTAATTGTATTAATTATTTCTATTATTATAATAAAAATCCGCTTAATGCAAGTATCCGCGCTGTTATATATTATAGTAATTTCTGATACACTTATAATAAATTTTGTTAGACTACTTCTCTTAGTGTAATAATAGCACCGGCAACATACATTGGAGAGACCAAAAGTTCGTTACGAACACGCATTAGAGAGTACAACAAACTATGCACTATGCAACAACGAACTGTGCACTTTGTACGTCGTTGTATATTGTAATTTTAATCTGTTTTTTAAACTTTGAGTAAATAACCTGAAAAGCTTGGCACACTAGCCAACAGAACGTTGCCAATAAAACTTCTTCAAAAACTTTGTTTTTATTTTTATTTCAAAAATAAAAAACACCATGACCCGCGCCGGATCGAAAAACTAAAACTACCACAATTATTTTGGAGGATGAGAAGTTTCATTCGTCATATATTTTATTTCATTACAGCAATAACATTTTATTACAGTCAAAGTAAAAAGAGTCCAAATCTCACATTATAAATAATTACTCATAATAAATTTAAATAAATTTCAAGTTTCTGTATATAGAGTTGTCACCCTAAATTTCAATAAAAAAAAATTGCGTTTCATATAGAATCTTATATACTTAATATACGTAAATCTACAATTATTCAATTTATCTTAATGCTTCTCTTATTGGCCTTTTAGACGATTTCTATTATAGTTAAATAAAGTTCATAACAGAATCATGCATTGATACAATACATAACGCAGTTTTCGTAATGACTACATTTCCCTTACTTCAGTTTTTTATTATTTGAAATTATATTAAAATAATATTTATACATAATATTGGGAAAAAGATAAATCATAACATTCATATATTCATAATAAATTTACACGTATTTTCAAGTTTCTGCATGTAGAGTTGCCAACTTAAATTTCAATAAAAAAATTTGTGTTTCTAATAGTATTTAATCTAATAACCTTCTTCAAATCTCGGCCCAAGTAGAACATTCTTGCACGCTCGGCCCAAATAGAACCTTTTTGAAGGCTCGGCCTAAATAGAGCCTTTTTCAGCGCTCAGCCCAAATAGAACCTTCTTCCTCCCACCCGACGATATATGAAAATTCTGTTTACATATGTAACGATTGTGTTACAATGACGGTAAGTAGTTAATCTGACTAATATAATAATTTAGACCTCCCGATATTAATCAAGCTGCAAATGACAGCGTCAGCATACATGTAAAAATAGAGAAAGTAACGACAGTAATTACAAATGTTACTTTAGCTGTGGCGATCATTGGTTGGCCACCTCTTTTTATAGCTTCTAGGTGGTAGTAGACCTAAGTGCTGCGGGAGAGTTTAATGGGACGGATGGGTAGTTTACAAATAAAGTCAGTCCAAAAACGAAATTATTGGAAGTTTATTAATTGCATATAAGTTAATACATTGGTCAAAAATGATTGTAGTCGAGATAGGATACTAACCATTAATCGCGAAACAACAATCAAAGAAGCTTGATAATAAATAGTACTTTACGCATACTATAGCAAAAACACTATATTTTTATAAGATAATGGTTTCCTTAAAATTTAACTAGAGAGGCTGAGCCTCCATGCGTGTCTCGCTGCGCTCGACAAGCAAACCTCCCTCGCTCGTCACACCACCTTCCACTTTACGTAAAAACTTTGATTTCTTTTTTGGTGAGAAACAGTCCTTTTACTAAAAATTATTGGTTTTGAAAGTATTACAATTTTCGCTCGAGTGAAAATACAGGGTCCATCTAAAAAGCGATCATGACTAATAAAAAATGTCTCCTAAAATTTTATTCAAATATTGTTTCATATAAATGTATTAAATGGTTAAAACTTTAAGTTAATTAATCAAATATTGTTTGATAAATTAATTATGAATTGTGAAAAGTAATAGATACTAAAATTGTTTGATTAAGTCTTTTTTTTAAACCATTTATATTGTCAAAATGAACAACAAAAAAATGGGTTTTCACATAAAAAACATGCTTAATGAAAAATCCAGAGTTACATACCATGCGTGGCTATATTACAAATAATTTGCATTTTCCCCCATCAAAATCCATAAACTCGTCTAAAAAAAATATCCAAAAAATTATCCAAAAATAGTTATACTTATAGTATATAATATTTTTTTATTGATAATATTTTATTTTATTTTTTCAGGTAATTGTGGTCTTAGTGGTCTATAGGTGCAAGACCCCCTCAAGCTTAATAACATACAAAACAATAACAAGACTTATTCGTTATGTCAAAATAAAACTTAACTACTCGCAGACAGGAAGCCGTTAGCCCCGCCACTTGGTGTGAACGGTTCAATATAATTATTTGTTATGGGGCCAGTGAATGCAGTACCAGCAAATTGCTTTACCTAAAAGAGTCTTACTAGAGACGTCTACAATCCTCTCGTAGCTTGCTCGCTAGTCCACTTGCTGCGACAGACCTGATCCTCAAACCGAGTCATAATCTGTGGCCTTTACCTACAGAAGTTGTGGATCCCAAGAGTAGCTCGAACAGCCCACGTGCGCTGCTCTTTATCGACAGCTTTCATGAATAGGCGTTGTACTACATCCATGTCGCTGCACGCTAACCGTTTCTTGGAACTGATATTTCGCGTGCACGCAGTTTGGCGGCCAAAGAAAATCTAATTTAAAATTGAATTTGGCGCGACTCTGCAACGGTGATATTTGCGCTTTTCCGCACGCAGCAGTCCGCTGGCAGATTGTTTGTGCCATATAAAAAACGGTTGAGATGCACGAATTCGCGGAAACAAGTGCCGAACGAGTTCGATAGAATATCAAGAAGCAAGATACGTATACAGGGTATTTAATTCCCAAACCTCGTTATTATAATAATATAACGCAATATATAACAGTATAGTATAGAATATAACATTATATTTTTGTTATTTAACGTCGCCCTGTTTCTGCTCCCTTGCGGTGCTAATCGACGATCGAAGGCTGTAGTAAACAAAGCACATATGTGAAACAGTGGTGCTTGTATCAATCGGTAAAGATCTGGTACTCAAACCCGGCGTGACGAGTAATTAATCCCAGTCTTACCAATCGAACCACCGCTATAGATCTCTACCTTATCGGTTGAGCGAATCTTTCGAGCGATACCCGCGGTGGAATCGGCCTTTCGGTACTCATACGCTCAGCACAATCATTGTACTTAGTCAATCCGATCTACAGATCAGATGCATACGGGAGTTTCAGTTACCAACTTCGGGCTTCAGATTCGCTACCGAAAAAATCCGGAAAAAATTTTCGAGAAAATGTCTCCAAAAATTTGCGCTAGCGGAGAATCGAACTTGAGCCCTAAGCGATGTTTGTTTTGGGAAGCAGAATATAACATATAAAACTATAAATATTAATATACAAAATATAAAAACGTAAACTTAATTAAGAACTTATGAAAATATTTACGAACTAGTCATTCTACTTAAGCGTTGCGGTAGTTTTTGTCGGACGCCACGGCTATTTTAACCCGTGGTGATAATTGAATTCGGTTTAAGCGCTACTGCTTTACGACTCAGACAATTTTGACCCGAGAGTTAGGTTATTATAGCCTTACCTTTTTTCCGGTGTATAGAAAAATTTACTTCTGTTCTTAGCATTTTTTGAAATTTTAAAATAATTCTGCGAAAGTCAGATTCGGGTTATATTAATTTACTTTAAAGATAAGATTGGATTAGACCGCGAGTATGTTCTATAAGACAACGTAAGCAAAGTTCGTAGTTTACCCGGTCTCTCTGCAATTTCTGCGGTGTAATACATTGAAAGACACTATGCATTTGGAAGATTATATTTTCACTTGTTGTGGAGGTTTCGTGGTAGCAAAGATCTTTAACGTTTCCCCACAAATAAAAATTGGGCACATGAAGGGTACGCGGTTACCGATCTAGCATCGGTCAAAGTATTCATTAAAGTAAGTAATCATAGCAGTCGTATTGTGGGCCGTAGCCTAGTCCTGTTATTACGACACGCGATTCATGAGAGTAGGTTATTTTCTAAAAGATATATTTTGCGAAAATTCAAAATATAAGTTGCATTCAAGGTTTCTTAAAAATAAATGAACCGGTTTGCCTGCTCAAACAATTATTTTTTATCGAATTAGATTTTCAACCGGGTTGATCAACCTAGAATTTTCAGGTCTACTAGATTCTGTCTATATACATATCCTTTTTGAGTGAAGTCCAACTCATTACTAAAACATTGGCATCTCAGCAACTCTGGGTTCAGAATTCTCGTTAGATTTGGTGTTGCAGATCGCAACCTTATTGGGTGATCAGAGTTGTGGAGGTTCCACTTTTCTTGCCATTTATACGACTTACTCTTGCGATTCGCTTAATTGACTTCTTGATTCATCTGAAACAAATAAAAATATAATTAAAATATATTACAGAGAAAAAATTTATTCATTAATCGAACTCTAACACCAAGTAAACGGAACCACTACTCTATTATTTGAAATTCAATATTATACGATCGGTGCACAATAATAGGATTTTATTTTAACTATGCAATATAAAGATTCAATTTCTCTGATGGGCTCAACTCAACAGAAGCATTAAAAAATCACAAAATGATGCCTATATATTGATAATATAATGTATACTTCTCTTAAATACAATTATTTCTCCATATTTTTTTTATATTAGATCCTTTTTTACCTAAACACAAACAGCTAGAGCAACTGTAAACACTAAAAAACTTGAAGAAATGATGATGAATCTGGTAAACCGTATAGACACTGTTTTAAACCTTCTAACCATGCTAATGAGCACTTTAGTAAAATACAAAATACTGAAATTGCCATATGGAACGCAATATACTTAGGCGAATGGTTACTGGAAATAAGAAACACATTTTACACGTATAAAATTAGTGTTACGGGTCATTCGGACGCTAAGGCTCATGGAGTAACGGCTTTAATAATAAAGAAGTGTATGAATCATTTTGAAAATTAAAAACGTGGTGAGACTTACTTACAAGCCAATACAGTTACAATAACACAACCTCACAAAAAAAATTGAAAGTCCCAAAAACTTGATCGTGGTAGTTATATGTTTTTGGGGTCGCTGAATCCGAATCCGTGGTCCGTTTGACCCCATCACCTCAGCGTCAAGGTCATGTCAAGGTCAAATCTACAAAATTAACGGCAACCAAGGTTTAACGATACATGCATATGTTTTTGGGATCGCTGAATCCGAATCCGTGGTCCGCTTGACCCCATCACCTGAGGGTCACGGTCATGTCAAGGTAAAATGTACAAAATTAACGGCAACCAAGGTTTAGCAGTACATACATATGATTTTGGGGTCCCTGAATCCGAATCCGTGGTACGTTTGAGCCCATGGCTCAGTGGCCGGAAACGTAAAAAATGCATTAAATTCTGAACCCTAAGCCCTTAAACCCTAAACTCTTAAACCCTAAACCCTTAGACGCTAAACCCTAAACGCTTAAACCCTTAGCTAGGAACATTCAAATTTGTTAGAAATATATGCAATTCAATAAAATACCCATAAACATTTCAAGCCCATTACTCTTTTTTATCGTAACGAACTATTTTATTGTCAAATGATCTACAAAGTGGATTACGCTTCCGCTTTTTCGATGTTGATGGTAGATCTCTTTTCAACGACCAACAGTAATCTGCTAACATATTTATGTCCCATTTTCCTTGGTACCTACGTTTCATTTTCTTGATATCTTGGTGAAATCTCCCTTCCTGCATTTCACTGTAATCACCTAGGTTTTCTGGAAACTTATCTATATGGGAATATAAAAAATGTAATGTTAGATTCATTAAGCAGCCTTGATTTTTTAAACTAATTACTAAATTTAATACTATTCGTTGGTAATTTTCGCTCTTATGATTTCCAAGAAAATTTTTAATTACCTCCTTGAAACATAACGTACGAATCTGAGGGCCATCGAAAATTCCTTCATTTACTTTAATCGTATAAGATCATGCGTATGCATACTCCAGACTATGTAGAAAGTCTCTTTTCTAGGTATGTACCCAGGGCTACTTCTAGGGGCGAAATTAAAGAATTATCAATACCCCTGACG
>JAWWEQ010050737.1:0-11107 GCA_035583055.1 Torymus tubicola
CAGAGATATCAAGTTCATTTTTGGCAGGTATATAGAGTTTATATTTAAGTTGTGCAAGTTCAATTATATAGTTGATCAGATACTATTAGGTATTTAAAAAATGAAAAAGAAAAATATGGAAAAATCCAAAATATTTTTTTACGGCGTCGGGTTTGGATATCCGTCGGTAGTAGTCACATTTTCTGAAAGGGCATAAAATTACATATCAATCCCTATTTTTGTCGTCCCGATCGGATAACATTAAGGCGGTTAAAAATATAAAGCAAAATATGAAAAAATCGAAAATATTTTTTTACGGCGCCGGGTTTGGACATCCACTGGAAGTTGTCACATTTTCTGAAAGGCCTTGAAATTACCTATCAATCCCTATTTTTGTCGTCCCGATCGGATAACATTAAGGCGGTTAAAAATATAAAGCAAAATATGGAGAAATCGAAACTATTTTTTTACGGCGTTGGGTTTTGGATATGCGTCGGAAGTAAGCTTACTTTGTCACATTTTCTGAAAGACTTCGAAATACCGGGGCAACGCCACGGACCCGAACCCTGGACAGCGAAATTACATTGTGATTACATTATGTACAAGTTATATTAATATATAAATACATTATTTTCTTGTTCAAATCTAATCTAGACATATATCTGTGGCTTCCCGGAATAACGACTTAAGTCCATTTTTTTCAAAACTGAATTAGCACAGGAATTCATACCGCTAACTACCCTTTTTCATGTAGACTTGTTCCGGAAATTTGAAACGCGTGCAAAAAGCAAATATCAGTTATGTGCTTAACGACTTAAGTCTACCTGTGCCCGGCAAAACCACTGAAGTCCACCTGTTCCCTGAAAAAACGACCCAAGTCCATATGCTTTATTTATTTGTTTATTTCTTTTTCAAAAATAAGGTGAGATTTATATTTAGTTTCAAAATTCTTTTCATCTTCTATAATAGTTTTTTGATTGTGAGACGAATAATATAAATTTTCGTAATGTTGAATGTAATACTTGTCTTTGTATTTCTTCTCGATGTACAATGGTGTATTTATACTGCTTAATGTTTACTGGTATATCATCTGTCGTTGGAATTCTGTGTTGCAATACATTTGTTGCGGGTAAAAGATCGGTGGGAAGATGAAATAAATCTGGATATTCTTTTACGAGATTACATACGTGTTGTCGTTCTTCTTGATTCAAATGATTAAGTCTAAGCATCTCTAGAATACGCTGCAGGCGGTTTGTCTTATCTTCTCCTGTTTCGTTTTGACTATTTACATCATCAAAACAATTATCTGATTCCTCAAGTATTTCAAAAGATTGTACTTCTTGCGTCGGAACATCGATTTCCATGTTTTGTTCCAAAGTGTTGATTGCAAAAATTTTGCAACTATTATTTTTAAGTTTTACTACCGCTTCTCCAAGAAAAATACCGTCATTTGCTTTTATACGTGGAATGTACCCTTCGTTGAGGTCGGTGTTTTCTATCTCTATGATAATCGGCGTTCGCTGTCTTGTGGGCAGGCGATGAGTGAAAAATTTGACCTGCTCGATCGTGCATTGACCTTGTGCTTTTCTTATCTTCTTGATCTTGAAAATGAATAGGTGTGACTGGGTCACTGATAAATACAATAGTTTCGTTATGGAATGATATTTCAGCTGCTTCTTGCTGTAAAAATCCTACACCTAAAATTCTATCTACAAGCAAAGGTAATGTTTCTGTTATTACATGAACAGGTTTATTTTTTATATCTATTGTAACTGTTCCTTTTGTTTCTATCTCATCCTGTGTTATTCCAGTTAATTTTATGGCATTATATGTGTCCAGTAAAGCCTTTGAATGTAGTGCTGAAAAGTGAAGTAACGACACTTCTGCAGCTGTATCGATAAGAAAACTCGCATTTTCCTTTAGTTGTGGCGCTCTGAGTTTGGTAATTGGGGGTTTTCCTCTCCATTGTTGACTGATAATTGTTCCGCCGACAAAAGCCTTACTTGGGCTGGACGCTCTTGTTTGAATGGTTGTTGGGTAGAAATGGATACATGTAACTTGGTATCGGGTTAAAATTTGTTGGCCACATAGGCGGTGCTTGATATGGATATTGTCCCATCCATGGAATACCCATATACATATTTGGTGGAAAATTCTGATGATTTCCCTGCCAATATGGTCGTCTAAAATTCTTGATTTTTGCTTTTTCATTTGCTTCTGAGTCATTTTTTTCTTTATTCGGTGTCCATAATCTTTTTTTGTCTTCCTTTGGTCGCTCCCAATTCTTTATGCCGTTCGTCGTCTAGGTGAAAGTGGCTACCTGACTTGTAGATGCCTCATTGTGATTGGACGCGTCGTTTACCAGATTTATGTAGACGTGCATATCTCCATTTTTCTTCATTATGTGTTCAACCCTTTGAGCTATTCTCATAGGATCATAGAGGTTAGCAGGTTCTCCGATGGTGGCTGCATATGTTAATTCTTCGGTAAGGCCGCGTTTAAAAGCTTCTAATGCCATTCCAGGTAACATCTCCTTCATAATTTTTTTTATTCTGGCAAAAAATTCTAATACAGTCTCACCTTTTTCATCTTGCAATGATGAAGATCTGAACAGTAAGCAGAGTATGTCTTCTTTGGCGAGTAGTATTGCTTCAATAACTGTGTCTCTGAGTTTAGATACGACACATTTGAAAAATGTGTTATGCAAACCAGGCGGCACGAGGTTCAGTCCGTTTTCTACATCCTATAGAAAATTCTTTAATGGCATATTTTTGCTATCATAATATTCAATATTCTGGAGCCCCTGTTGGAGGGTTATTGTTTCTCCCATCGACGTTAAAATGGCATCCTGGATGTGTTGATGTCTTGTTAAATTAGCTATATCTTCCGCCATTGTGACTATAAAAATCTTTAAGTTCTTCTATTAATAAAAATAGTTTTATGTTTGGCTCCGTAAGTCCTAATTTTGCTGCTTCTTCTTTTAATTCCTCTTTCATTCTTAGTCTTTTTCCTCCTCTTTTCCCTCTTTTCTTTTATGTTTTCTTGACGTAATAACCCTTCCACTTTTTCGATCTTTAAAAAGTGTGAGGATTCTCATAAAAAAAAATTGCAAATTTTCTTGCGATTTATTTTCATAAGAATTGGTTATTCGTGCATGTACAACATAAATGTAAAAATATATAAAATTTCTAATTACAAAGAAAAATCTTTTGTTCATATTAACCAGATTGCAATTTTATTTGTGATCAATGGTCAATAAATAAATATATTTAAGATTTTTCTTTGTAACCCTTAACTACCTCTCCCTTGAATATACCATTAATCTAGATTGCAATTTACTCGCGATCCATAGATTGTGTGGTTAACAATTTTTCGTAGAAAGATTGCACTTTACATGCGATCTATTTCTATTCGAGGGAGCCTCACTTTGATTTTCAAATGTGAGCAAGACAGCCCGTATTACTTAATTTAAATTCAATGACTCGGAGAAAAGAAAAAGAGGAAACTACTTTATTCGTATAGTGAAAAATAAAACAGAGTTAAATTAGTAAAAGTTTGGTAAAATAATAAAAAAAATTTCCTTCCGACTAAAGAAATCCGAAACAAAATTTTATATTTTTCAATTTTTGTTTTGATTCCTTTACTCAAAAATAATATTTTCGTTAAAACAGCAATCTTTATTCCGGGTCCAAATCGAATCCCTTAATCGGACACCATTTTCTTTCTCTGTGACTGACACAGAGAATTATTTTTATTATTTTGCAATAACAGAGTTTAAAACGTCAGGATGACACCAGGCGAGTAGACTTGGAATAAGGTAATGGGCCGCACTGTTCCTTTCCCCAGAGAAAGTAGGATAGTAAAAATTGTTGTTTTAAATAAACAATAACTAGATATTTATTTAATTTACCTTTATTCGTAGAATCTATTGTGGTACAATTTACAGAAGGTTTCTTCACAATACAATGATTACAATTGATCGTTTTCTTACTTGGTTTATTTTACTTTTTTTTTACAATAACTCACATATATATATATATATGACTTTAGTACTATCAAAAAATTATTAATTGAGCTTAGGAGGCTGACTATCGACGGCATCTGGCACGAACGATTAAGCGCTTCCTCTGAAATCGCTGAACCAACTAACTGATAATCACCTACGGCTTATCGTTTTTAAAGACCTACACGAGATAGTCATCTAGATGATTGACCTCTGAATAATTTTCCCGAATCTATGGGAAAACTGTGACCTACGTTACCCGAAACAGTGGTACCGCGACAATCTGCGTCCCCTCCGGAAATTAGTGTCATTTAAATTCAATCGAGAAAAAGAACATTCTAGTTTTTATTTATTTGTTCTTTTCCTCGATTTTACAAAAAATATGTTTAACATAAACTATTCTATTATTTATTATATATATAAAAAAATCATTGTACGTCACATAAGGAGGGGAGATAGGTAGCCGGAAAAATAGTAGAAAATTCTTTTTTTAGTATACTCATATGAAATCTCTGTCAGTTTTCACTTTCATTAACAGTGGAGTATCCTTTATACAATATATTCTTAATATAAAATACTTTCGAAATATGTGAAAGAAATTCGATTCTTTCAACCCAACCCAAGTTACCAGACTACTACCTTAAAACATTCGTTGTCATTCATTTCATCAAACACCATATATTTAAAAATATTTCCGGCTGCAGAGTATAGTATATAATCATTTTGTAAATATATATAAACATGTGTAACGCAAGTTTCTGGAATTTTCGGAGATTTTCTTAAGGTGTCATCTACAATGAGAGCTGTTCCGTACTTTGGAAAAACATTATAATGTTTATATATAAATATTATAGAATGATCCTGATTAAAAAAATAATCTTCCTATTGCAAAAATGACCTTAATGGAACCTAGAAACTTGCGATATATATAGAATTTTCCCGGAACGTTCCAGAACAAAGCAAAAAGCCTAGAACTTGCGTTACGCATATGAATTCGTCCCCAATATTATAGTTTCAGATGAATATCTAAGTTTACAATTAGGTACCTCCGTCAATTTTCAATCGATTTGGTCGTACTAAAAATGAAAATCGACTATCTTTTAAGCGAGGGAACAGGCATTTGAAGTTCATCAAAAAGATAACTAATTAACAATTCTAGAAAGTATCAAAGTTGATAGGTTTAAAAAATGATTAAAAAGTAGAAAGTGATATAAGTATTAGAATTGAGAAATTGATATAAGTAATAGTTCCAGTAAAAAGGATAGAGGTCTATAATATCTACCAAACCTTTTTAGCCTTATGTTAGAACATTTTCGCAATACAGTCCAGTAGTTTTTAGCGCATGAAAAATGTTCTTGAGTATTGTAAAAAAAACGCGATATATGCGAAAATCTTCGAACTTTCTCTTGGAACTTTCACCGTTCCATATCTCCGTCAATTTTTAATATTTTTGGATATGTAAAAAAACATTTTTTTTGTCTTGAAAAAATGAAAAAATTGTTTTTTGACACGACCAAAAATATTAAAAATTGACGATTCCACGTGGTCTAGAACATGGACAAATTTTGAAAAAATGCTTTGCACTTTTGAGGTTATGGAACAACTTAGTGATTACTAAGCCTAGTCATATGACCCCTCATTGGAAAGTACTTGAAAACACAAACAATTTCTTTTTCTGTACGTCACATAATATTTAAAACTCGATTTTTGCCAATCATTTTAAAATTGGTAAAAAACAGTTAAAAATAGGCCATTTTTCGACCTGTAAATATCCATATATTGGCTTCTAGGGCACCTAAAGGGCTGCAATTTGGCAGATGTAATTTTTGGTGGACAAAAAGCTCCTAAATTTTTAGAAAAATTCGTGAGATACGTGCCCACGATTTTTTAAAAGAGAATTATTTTGAACCATATATATATTTTTTGTATTTATATCTCGTTTTCTAATATATAAAAAATATTTATCACAACAATTATTCTTTTTCATTTCATAATAACCAATATTAAAATAAAATATCAATAAAAAAATTTTAAAAAATGTATTATTTCAAATGTAATTAATAAGCCAGCAGTCAACATTATGGTCCTAAATAGTTAAAAAATGACAAATATGTGATAATAATTCGTGGAAAAAGTTATGCATTATAAACAAGTTATTGGTTATGGTATGAATTAGTTTTGTATATAAATACATATTACTAGAAAGTAAAATAATTGTTTACCGGCCAATTGTAAAATCCAAAAATAAGGCAAAAATACCAAAAAATCCTCTATCAGTTATTTTTACGCCCAGGATCTTACCGAAGTTTGTTGCAGCAAAGCTGATGACATCATCGCATTGTACGGAAAAAATACCTGAGTAATGTATGAAATATTTACAACCATTATTTTTAGATGATAATGCACAAGTCAAAGATGAAGAGTGGAATGAAGTGAATCAAAGATCAAGGTTTCCCCATGTGCCTGTGCAGTCTGGTTTTCCGTTGTTGTTTTTCATGGCCTAGCCGAAAAATATTGGCAGCAAGGGTTGTACAAATTTTTTATGTATTTTTTCGCGTAGAATACGATGCTGCTATCCATTTTATTGTAACTGCCTTTCGTAACGTGACAGAGGCCAAAAATAGCTGAAAATAGCTTAAAGAAGCAGTTTTCTGCCTTTTTAGGCATGGCCCACCACTCCAAAAAATCTAAAAAAATTCAGGCACATACAGTGAATGAATATTTACCTGTCTACCTAGTTTCACTCCTGAATCGCAAAATGGATCAATTATAGAGCGATTTCAATTTAATTTTATTTTTTTTAGGTTAGGTTCTGACGTTCTAAAATCATGAAAAAAATTGAGAAGATGTATATTTTTATGCAGAATATGCCCAGATTTTTTCATCTTTTTCCTAAGCAATGATTTTGCTAAAAAAAATTATTTATGAAAAAATCAGTTTTTTAGGCGGTGCGGGGAAGGGGGGTATAAGGGGAGCTGAAAATATCGTTAGAGGTCATCATTTTGCATGCCTAAACAACTGCCAAAATATTTTGGAATTCCGGGAAAGGTGTCTTTTTTGCTACTATAATGGGGGGTACGCGTTTGCAGTCCATCATTTTAAGTTTTTCGCAGATTTTGTGAGATTTGTATTTCCATTCAGGTGCCAAAATACATAGATGAAAGTTTAAAAGTTAAATGTTATTTAACGTCGCCCTGTTTCTGCTACCTTGCGGCTATGCTAATCGACGACGGAGGTCTGTGGTATGTTGGTAAACAAAGCACATGTGTGAAACAGTGGTGCTTGCATCAATCGGTGAAGATCTGGGACTCAAACCCGGCTTGGTGAATGATTAATCCCAGTCTTACCGATCGAACCACCAGTACAGACCTCTACCTTATAAGTCGGGCGAATCTCTCAAGCGAAAAACCCGCAGTGGAATCGACCTTTCGGTACTCATGCGCTCAGCGCAATCATTGTACTGAGTCGATCCGACCCACAGATCAGGTGCATACGGGAGCTTCAGCCACCAACCCCGGGCACCAGGTTCGCTCTTCGCCATCGAAAAAATTCGGAAAACATTTTTTAAAAATGTCTCCGAAAAATTTGGCGATGACGGGGAATGGAACGTGAACCCTAAGCGATGTTTGTTTTGGGAAGCAAGCACCTTGCCGCCTGAACCAAACACCGCTCGGCTGGTTTGTAATAATATACTGTGACATATTTTACTTTTTTGACTAGTTTTAACGGGGTAGAATTCTCTACACGTAATCTACTCGTGCTAGGAACTTGCAAGAGTTCTACGTCAAAGAAACCCTGCTGTCCTGCATTTGGCAGTGGCACAAGGAACGAACACTTGCCCTAAGCTTTAATTGTAGAAAGTTTAGGCTTCTTCCTGTAGAACACCGCGTGTTTACAAACAGCGGCTACCCTTCTATCTTAGGTTCCCGTTACCGTTGCTCCTCCAGGAGTCGATGCACTCGGCTAACTGCAGCTGAAAAGGGCAGAGGGCCGTGTTCAAGAAGCATGCACGGGTCGAGCACTCTAAATGAAAACGAGTGACACGAGATGTAAGATAAAAACGAGAATCACTTTATTCAAAGTTTGAATATGAACGTTAAGTCCAATAAAACGCGTAGGTCGAGACTTTACGGGGGCCCGCGCGCTCTATCGTTTCACTAAACTATACGCACGAATAACACGACTCGCTATGCCGACTTTAAATCAACGCGAGGTGTACGCGCATGCAACAATAATCATTCATATCCACAAGTCATACGGGATTTACTCGGTGCTGGCCAGCCATCGCAGTCGCAACGCACGTAGAGTCCACGGGGTTGGAGTGAATCCCCGCTGTCCCCTCGCAGTTGACGTTGCCGCGTCTAACTCTCTTTATCTCTCTCTCTCTCTCTCTCTCTCTCTTTCACGATATCTATCCGCACACACGGCACTTGCGCTTGTCGTCTACACGCGACGGCTACGGATCTCACTTCTTGCCTGTCACTCTACTCAACAACATGGCTTTTCCGTGTCCAAATCTTAAAATTTGTCGTTTATTTATTCAATTACAGACCGATTACTATAATAAGGGTAATTTTAAAATTCTTAAATTACATTGTTTCTGAAATTTTAACTGATAAATTCTCTGTTACTATTATAGAGTGAAAGCAAGCAAATAGTCGATTTGCCTGACTAAGATCTGCTTCTGTACCTTCTTATCGAGAAGTACTCTCTTCCAGATTATAAAATTGGGTGAAATATACGAACATATTCGCGTTAACAATGTTACAAGTTTTATGAATATTAAATTTCCGTATTACAAGAAAATTATACGTGGTGTGTTGGAATATATGAGGTGGACCGAACACACACTGGCATGACGCCCCACCCCAGAGTTTCTGTGAGAATTGCGCAAGATGTAGTCGAAATACTTGATAACTATGTAACACTGGGTGGAATTCAATCAATAAAATAATTCTCTGGAATTATAAATAATAAACTAGATACTTGTTATTCCAAATATTACTCAAATTTCTCAACATATTTATTATTAAATAATTGTATTATCACTGTCAACTTAGTACGTGTAAATATATACATTCAAAATACAGGATGAAAACAAAAATAAAGAATCTGTTTCATTTCATTTTTCATAACCAATAATTTTTTGATGAATCCAGATATTTTAACAAAGCTTAAATTTTAGCTTTTTCTACTTCTTTAAAAAAAATACATAGCCTAGAAGAAGTGGAAAATATTTTGTATGCAAAATTTTTTTAAGCGATCAGCTTACCCGAAGGATGTATGTGAAGTACTCGGTAGTACAGTACTTGGAGCGTGAAATTGGCCATGATAACTTGCGGGTCCCACGGAAACAGGGATATGTTGTTGCGTATGTCTCGTAACACCAATCGCACTTCCACTATGAACAGCAGCGCTCGTTGTATTTGTAAATAATGACACTGAGGTTGCTGGCTGAGGCTCGCTTGCCGAGCGTTGTGACAGCGCAGGCGGTCTTTCATTACCTCCATTGCTAGTAATACTGGCTGGCCCAGTGAACTGCTGTTGCTGTGTTTGAGGCTGTGTTTGCGGTTGCAGATACTGTTGTCCGATCAGTAGTGCACCTGACATCGTCTCCAGACTTGAACTTTCTTTTGACGAATTAAGCGTTTGTTGTAATAGATTTAGGATCAATCGTATGTCACTGGCCATCGTATGTTCAAGAGAATTGAGATGTCTTGTTAATTCATCGATCCGAGTATTCACTTCTTCAAGGGGTCGACCTGGACCACTCTGAAATTCACCTGCAATGAACAATATTTAATTAAATAGTATTATAAATAACTGATGTAACAATATAATTAAAATTAATTATTAGTTTTTATTAATATTTGTCGAAACTTTCACAATTGACAATAAAAATGTATTTGCGTGAAGAAGTTTATCTTAGCGTTATCCACCCTACTGTCGGATTTTAAATTAGAAAGAAAGAGGAAGTTCCACTATCGTATAGAGTTTAGTCTATTTATGTACAGGCTTTGAGCATACGCGTCAAGAAGAGTACACAGATAAGAAAAAAAAAGGATATTTGCTATATTTAATATTTGTAGATTCACTCTTCCGTTTCTGATATTCATCTGATCAGTAATAACGAAAAAAAGTAGATCCATGCAAAAAGTAATATGTGCAGAGGTATAGTGCGTAGAGGGCTATTAGTCTGAAAATTAGAAAAGAGAGAAAGTGGCTAATGGATGGGGAAAGAGAATTTCAAAGCTCGGTGTCCTGGATGAGAAATACCCTGTCGCTCGTGATGTAGTTCATGGTGGGAATTTTCAACTCCAGCTGCACACCCCTGCTAGTCGCCCCGGGCTTGTGCTTCGTCAAAAACGGTAGCCAGATAACTGAGCTTATGCAGCCGTAGTATCTTATACAATAAATAAAGCTGCAAAGTAAAGCATGCGTGAGTCAGACGAAGCCTGCCCAGGCGTATAATATAAGGTAATGTGCTGATTTCTTCTGGCCCCTGTAGCGTACCTTACATACGAATTACTCAACCGTTACACACTCACTCTTAGCTCGTCTGAAGCGTCCACATATACGACTGAACAGTAGTCCATGCGTGACTGAACTCAGGACTCAACTAACCGTTTGCGTAATATCTCGATGGTACATGCATATATGAACCGCACACTATATAGGGCTTTACAATACCTAGCAAGTCCAGTGAATTAACGTGATAAATATTTTTCCTGGAGCCAGAAATAATTGCTTTGGTCTTGCCGGCGTTGAGATGAAGGTCAAAGCTCTCGGTCGATCTAGACACCATTTGCGCCGCATTGGTAAGTTGAATAATGCCCTCCGAAATCTTGTCTTTGGACGTATGTACATAGATTTGTAGGTCATTTGCATAAAACAAATGTTTAATGGTGTCGACGCCATGTAGATCGTTAAAATATAAACAAAACCGCAGGAGATCCATCAGAGAACCCTGCGGGACACCCAAATTTGTTTCAAGCTAGTCAGAAGTTGTTTGGTTTCCTATTTACCTTCCGGGTTTTTCACGAAATGTGCCGCCGCACAGTGGGAAAAAATGGACAAAATTCGAGCCACGCGCCATTTTGGGACGTATCGCTATAATTTTTTTTT
>JAWWEQ010050739.1:0-11103 GCA_035583055.1 Torymus tubicola
CATAAGAAACAAATAGGTGTTGGTTTTATTAAAAAATTCCGATTCCATCTTGAGATATAAAAAAAAACGGTTTTTGGGAATGAACTTTAAGGGCGGTTTTCACCCCTTAGATATGTTTTTCTGCAGATAAAAAAATACGTGTCAAATATTTTTTAACACTCTACTCATATACGAAGTTTCAGAAGCGGACACCAAGTGTACTTTCCTTGTTAGTGCAGCTCAGGATCCCGCGGAGGCGATGGATCCTGCGGGCAATCACTCCTTCACGCGCGTAGCTGGGTCACTCTCACGCGCTGTTTGTATGCTGGCCTCTGGGCGTCGGGTACCGTCTTTAGTAGGAAAAGCAACTCCTGGCTCATAGAACACCATGTACAACATGGATCCTTAGGCGGGGAGCTTGAGACCCGTGGAGCCGCTTTCCTACACAAATACACTCCGGGGAGTGAAAAAATGTATGAGTAAAACTCAAATAAAGCGCAGGAGCTTTAGAGGCGCGCTGGCAGGGTGTTGGGTGGAATCGACCGTAGGAGGGCAGGTGGGAGCCGCTCCTCATGCACTCTCGCTCCCCAGTCCACGTAGTCACGGCGGAGAAGCTCCTGACGAAGGAGCCTCTTGAACGCAGCTGCGTTCTGCGAGGAGAAATCCGTGACTCCCAGCGTGTTTAGGAGGTCCATCGCCTCTAGAGCGAAGGAGTGCTTATAAGCCTCGGTGCGCCACGGCGGTGGAGCACATGCCTGAGGTGGATTTCGCTCTGAACGGCGGAAATTCACATCAACCTGCTGGCGGCACAAGAACCGACCGAGGAGATAGCTAGGCTGGCCGCCCGATATAATTGGGAAAGCCTGGAGAGCGATGAAATACTCCCGCCTCCTTCGTGCAGAGAGCCACCCTAAGTCAAGTCGTGCTGGAGTAACGTCTGAGCGTCGAGTAAGATTCCCAACCACAAATCGGATACAATAATAATAATAATAATAGTTTTATTGTAAACGATTATTTTACAAATGTTTATAATTCGTGTATAAAATTTATGTAAATAATATAACTTTTCGAATAATTTATAATAACATAATATATATAATAAATACTTCACAAGCGTTTAGAGCTGTGTCAAGAGTTTTGACACGCGTCTTGTCCAAGTGGTGGTAGACGGCGCAGGCGTAGTCGAAGTGGGGCAGGATGAGCGCTTCGACGAGGTGCTTACGCATCTGTCTCGACAGTCCGTGACGATAGAAGGGGAGAGAGAAGAGGGTGAAGAAAACCTTCTTTGACACGCTTTTCATGTGGGCCTGCCAGCTCAAGGTGTGGCTAAATGTGACACCAAAACTTTTCGCCTCCGTCACGTACGGGAGCGCGTGGCCATCGATGACTACCTTAGACAGCTGTTGGAGATCAAGCACCGTGGCATAGAGTTCGCTTCCCAAGATCATCACTTTTGTCTTGGCATGATTGAGTTGCAGACCGTTTTCCCTAGCCCAGTCGGCGACAGCTTGAGCCTCACTGGTCATATCCGAGATTCCGCTAAGAAGATCCTTGGGAAAGAAATGATGATAAATCTGGGTGTCGTCTGCGAAGACCTTAGCAAGTGTTAGGGCCATCGGCAGGTCATTGATGTAAATGGCAAAGAGCAGAGGGCCAAGGACGTTACCCTAAGGAACGCCGAAGGCGGCACTGAGCCAGTCTGAGATGGTGCCATCCGCATCGATGACCGCTTAGAGACGATCGGCCAAGTAGGAGAAGAACAATCTAAACGCGTGATTTGAGAGGTTCAACGCTCTAAGCTTAACGAGTAGCTGAGCGTGCGGGATCGTGGCAAACGCCTTGGAGGAATCGAAAAGGATGAGGAGCGTGAGCTTACCCTTATCGATCGCGTATCGTATGTCGTCAAACACGCCGAGTAAGGCCCTCTGGGTGCTCTGCCCGCGCCTAAAAACAGCTCGACGTGGATGGATAATGCCATGAACCTCGAGGAAGCCTTGGAGCTGGATGTGAACAAGCCGCTCCAGGATTTTGGAGCATTCAGGCAGCTGAGCAATGGGGCGGGTGTCAGATGGATGGATAGGCCATCCCAGCCAGCCGCTTTGGACGAGGACGACTGGAAGGCGTCTATGATGTGACGCTTGGTGACCGGTCTGAGGCTGAAATTACGTGCAGTGCTCGCGCTGGGTGAGCTGATCAGTACAGCCTCGAAGTCGCGCTCAGAGACTGGTGGGTGACGACTCACCGTAGCCGCAAAGTGGGCGTTAAGCGTAACTGCATCAAAAGCCAGGAACTGTGATGGGAGAGATGGCGTAGCGATGCGCAGATTCCGGAGCTCTCGCCATTTAGCCTCTGCGTTCGGTGCTTCGGATAGGCGCGCAGCAATGTGCCCATTTTTAACAGAGCCCAGGGCGTTAGAGACGTCAGCCTGCAGTTGACGGTAGCGCGCAAGATCCACAGCGGTACCCGTAGCTGGCGACAGGCAATACGCACGGTCACGCGCTTCATTAGTAAGATGATGTTCTTACAGATCCAGGGCTTTCTGCGCGTGGAGAGGGTGACTCGGCGGAGCAGGGCTACTTTGTCAGTAGGGCAGGGCCCTAGGATCAGTTTAGTGGATGGAGTAGTCGCGATGAATGTGCGCGAGAAAGGCGAGCGCGAGCGGCAGCGCGCGAGGCTCCGTAAGAGGCTCCGCTGGAGCCCATCAGGGTAGATTTTGCCTAGGCTACGCGTGAGGATGTCTTTGGAAATCGGTTCGGGTTTCACACACGCAAGAGTAGCCGAGATAAAGTCGTGCCCTGCAATAAACGGCGCGGGAGACTTATCGTAGGAAACCAGCATGTCTTCATACTTTAAGATGGTAAGGTCGAGCCATGTGTGGGAGTCGCAATGGAGCTTATAATGCTTGGGACCGGAAGGAACGAGGTAGAGGGAATGGAGGTCTAGGAATTTCTGGAGGTATATGGCAGAGTTGTTCATGTTAAAATCGCCGGTGATGAATACAGAGGTATGTTGAGAGAGGAAGGCAGAGAGGCGGTCAAAGAAGTTGAGCGGGTAGGCAGCGTGTGGTCGGCAATAAACAACAGCGAAGAGTAATTTTGACATGCTTGTATTTATTTCGACAAATTGGATATTCCGGGGTATTATCGACTAAAACCGGTAAAAGAGGTAGCAATAAAGTCTCAAGGTGTTTCGATGGTAGCCCATCCGGGCTCTGACCTCTAGATTTGCTAGAAAGTATTCGTCCAGCTTCATAGACTTCAGCGGCAGTCATTTCACGAAACGATAAGAGGGTATCATCACTAATATCTTGGATAGGTGCAACTATTGTGGCGAGCGAACTTGAGGAGCAAAGGGAGTGTGCACAGGTAACTCAACTGAAGAACTTGTTTAACTCATGCGCACTAAATTTAATGCAACTGGAATTAGTCTTATCAGAAGTGTCAGTCCCCCCTTCCTCAAGATGCACCAGATGCGAGCGCTATCATTCGTCGAGGCTAATTCATTTCGCAAATATGCCTGCCTAGCGGATAACATATGTGCTTTTAAATCGCGACGCTTGAACGATATTGTGCAATTAATTCGGTGGAACGTAGACGTCGCGTACACTTATAAAGTGCATCTCTTTCTTTACAAAGCTTTTTCATATCCGCTGTAATCCATGGCGCCGCGAAATAGTTGTAGTAACATATGGCGCATGATGATTCTGGCTATGCTGAAGGACATCACTAAGATAACTAACAGTACTAGACGAATCCGAAGAACTGTGATTTATAATCGGACCACATGACAGCGCATTAACAATATCTTCAGACATCTTTTTTATATCACAATTTCTATAATTACGGTAAGTTACAATTTTATTTGTAATTTTATCCGTTACAAACTTGTAGACTAGAGTAATCGCTAAATGCCCTGCTGCAATCGGAGAGTCAGATTCACTGAATGGCTTGGCAGCATTATTGCTAAAATTAGTAGCTCCATACGGGACTAAATACAGGGAATGCGCTTTAATAGCATCCAAAAGATGTCGAGAGTGAAATGTTCTCTTAAGTACATTAACATTGAAATCTCCTACAATAATAATATTTTTATATGATTGCGCTATTTCGTCAATTACATTAAAAAATTCAGTAAGCACTCGGCCTTCCTCATGCCTATATACAACTGTTAGCATTTCGAAGTGTCAGGTGCAGAAGAAGAGGCGATTTCTAATACTAAGAACTCTGTCACGGTGATATCAGAGATTGACAAGTAAGGGACCTATGGATATAACAGGCCACTCCGCCTGCTTGCATATATCAGGTCTTGCTTTTGCTTTTCAGACTACGATCATTCCTTACTAAGTTGAAGTCATTGATTTGAACATGGGACGAAGGAAAGTCCGGGTCAAGCCACGTCTCCGAGTTAGCGATTATAAGCGGCTTGACGTCCTCAATATATTTCATAACGACATCACACTTACGCCTTAATGAATTTATGTTGATATGGGAAACTGTGAGGTAATCAGTATCAAAGTTGACGAAGTTACAGATGGATGAAAATGCCGTCAGATAAACTTGTTCAAATCAGACTGTGTTGAGATTGAAAGCACTTCAGAGTCAGAATTTTTGCGGACAAAAATCTGCTCGTTTCTAACTCAAATCCTTTCATAATGGCAAGTTCTTCCACGTTCTCTGACTAGACGTAACAATGCACGTTCTTCTTTGGCAAGGAAATCATTAAGAAACACTTTCTTATCTGCAAGGTCACTTAAATCAGGAAAGATGGTTACAACAGTAATGTTCCTTTTACGAATTCTCATTACGCACTTGTACTGACTTGAATTGCAGGATGAGCGAGAATGACTTAGGAGCAGCAGTACCGACGTTGGAAGTGTTGGAACTCTCATATCAGTGTCCTTAGCGCTATTGAGCTTCCTAATACTAATTAGATCACCTTTGAATTTAATGGCCCCAATGAAATTGAAAATGCGAGTGACTATTTCATCGTACGATAACTGCCCATGAATGGATAAGCCCGAAACAAGAATTTCAGCGGTTGACTCAAGAGGTTGAACATTTTGAACTGCGTGCTGCTCATGAGATAGAGAGAGAGTGCGGCGCTCTAGGAGGTAAGATCTCTTGGGCTCTTGGACGGTGGTTGGTGAGAGGGTTTGGTGCGAGGGTTTAGTGGAATTAGTTATTGGGTTATTGGGTTGGGTTATTGGGTTTCATCCAAAAACCGGAGGAGGGAGAGAGGGACCCAGGCGCTCAAGGAGGTAAGATGCCTTCGGCCCGGGAAGTGAGGGAGTGAGAGAGAGGAAGATCTGCATCTGCGCAGACGCATGACATATAATATAATTAATATTAATGATATCATTGGCCGTACTGTACATCTGGCGCCACTAATAACAAACCAAAGCAACCATTAATGATATCAATTATGTTTTTCAGGTGTATAAGCAAGTATACATGTAATAGGTGTATCCTTGATTCTTCTCCGATTTTAAACCAACGAGTTATTGATTATTGTCTGTTGATTATTATCTATTGATTATTGACTATTAAATTGAATTGATTATTGACCATTGAATATTGCTTATTGACTATAGAGAGTTCTGATAAAGGCAACGGGTTTTAAGAAATGAAAGAGCAAAACGACACAGGGCACGGCGCGATAATAATGCCAATAATAATTCAAATACATTGGTACCTAATAATAATCAAGTAAATTTAACTGAAAGAAGTACACAAAGTACGCGAAGATGTCGTAGTAGAGAAAGTGATGAGGAAGAAAGAGAATTCCAAAATGTAGAGAATCGAAGATTTTTTAAACAAAGTAGTAACGTTAATGAATACTATTTAGGTGAAAGGGATGTTTTATGCAGTCATTGTAACGCAAAATATTTTACTGCAGAGAAAGTGTTCAACGAGGGTAATTCATTTAATGATTGTTGTGGTCATGGGACTGTTAAATTGGAAGCAATTCCAGATTTTCAAGATAATTTACGTACTTTATTTGAAAATAATCATCAAAAAAGTAAATCATTTTTTGAACGTATTCGAAATTATAATAGTTCATTTTCCTTTGCATCTTTTAATGCCAATGTAGTTGATATGCCTACAATAGGTAGAGCTCCATATTGTTTCAAAATACAAGGTCAAATTTATTACCAAATAAATGAGGCTTTATATTCATCGGAAAATGATTATCCTAAATATGGTCAGCTTTTTATTGTAGATCCGCAAGAATCTATCTGCTATAGAATTGCGGCTAACGTAGGAACTGTCAGAGAAATAGTGTATAGTTTAGAGCAAATGATAAACGAATATAATTTATTTGCCAACTCGTATGTAATGATGAAGGAAGAAACTGATCATCAACGTGAATTATTGGGTAGTGATACGGAACCTGAATTACAACTAATTCTTAGTTTTAAAACCGGGCTATGATCGAAATAGGTATAATTTACAAAGAACAAATGAGGTTGCTGCGCTTTTGTTACTACAACCGATGGCGCCATTCCTGAATCATATGTGACTATTCGTAATAAGGCTACGCGTGTATTGCAATCAGTAAGTTAGATGGATCCAAACGTAGAACCTATGCTATATGCACTGTTTTATCCTCATGGATCGGAAAGTTGGCATAAAAATATAGCGAAAATAAATAATAGAGCATTCGTAGTATGCAATGATGATGCACAAAGTGAACAAAGTAATCGTCGAGTAACTAGGGGATCTGATGTTAACTATAGAATAGGCATAAGATCTGATATACTCAATGCATTTTTGTTAGGTCGTAGATTATTTCAACAATGGATTGTTGATAGTTATAATCGTGAGGAATCGTATTGAATATATTCGGCACAATCAAGAACAATTGCGTGTGGCATCATACCGAGGATTAGTTGATCATTTAAATAATACTGCAAATGATATGAATTGTCATATAGGTAAAATAGTTATATTGCCATCAACTTTTGTTGGTTCTCCTAGATATATGATGCACAATTATCAAGATGCAATGGTTATAGTTCGTATGAAAGGAAAATCTGATCTGTTTATAACCATTACGTATAATCCTAACTGGCGTGAGATTAAAGATAATTTATTACTGGGTCAACAGGCTTCAGATCCTCCTGACATCTGTGCTCATGTTTTCCATTTAAAAAAAAATATTTTATTTCGCTAACAACAAAAAAGAAATATTTTGGCGAAGTTTCAGCTCACGTACATGTTGTAGAATTTCAGAAACAAGTTTTACCTCATGCACACATTTTAGTTACTTTAGAAAATGGTTATAAATTGTCTACCGTGAATGATATCGATAAATACATTTCTGCTGAAATTCCTGATCCTCAGACATATCCAATATTGTATAACACTCTGGTCAATAATATGATACAGAGTCCATGTGATAAAAGATCTATCGTTGACGGTCAATGTTCGAAACATTACACAAGAGAATTTAGAGAAGAAACTATGTCACCTGATCAATATCCTTATTATAAACGAAGAAATAATGGTAAAAAAATTATGCGTCGTAATTAAACTGTAGAAAATCGATTTGTAGTACCATATTGTCCTGGGTTATTACGCATATTCAATTATCATATAAACGTTGAAGTAGTGCCGAAGGCGTCCGCTCCTCCACGCGGATTCAATTCTCGAAATAACTCCGCAGGGGTCCGCTGTGATGTCGCGAGGGTGCAAGCTCACCCTGGGTAATAAAATCCTCTCGCACGCGCTCCTCGTTCTCTTATCCGTTTGCATGCGGCGCCTGTCTGGAGCAGCTGCCTTTGAGCCAGTCCTTCGAGCCGGATATCTTCCTAAATTTTCTACCAAAATCTTAAGAGTGTAAGGACAAGTTCTTCGCCCTGTTAAGTGTGTGGATAAAATCCTTCGACTTTTCCCTATTCAGTGCCCTTCTCGAATTTAAACGAGAAGGGAAAAGGCGCGTAACCGCCCTATTACGTGCTTTGTGACCGTCATGCCTGACCGCCTCGTGGTCGCGGCGGACTTGCGACTCGCACCCAACCACACCTCAGAGAGCATGCCTCGCGCGCTGCGCGTTCAGACGTTGCGGTGCGGGCTATCTGTTCTCGTTGGTTGTGCGTCCGATCTGCGCCTTCAGGATAAGGACTCTGCATCCTGACAGGGCGAGAAGGATTTCCAGGGCTGGACAGCTGCTCCAGATCTTTACTACAGGCGCCCGTCAAATAATGTGAGTATGTTCCATGTAAGCTTATAACCTCAAAAATTGTCTTGCTTATGCATACATCCAGCTGTCTTTGAATCTGTGCACACCTTGCAAATTCAATACATCTGCACTACTATCTCCTTCAGTCGTATCTTTTCACATTTATTCTTGCTACATATCTATCTGACTCTAGTCTCTGCAGTACAGCCTTCATTGTACTTTAGAGAGCACGATCTGCTTGTAAAATTTGGAATAAGCATTCTAATAGCTGCCTAGAGAGTCTTAACTTTCAGCTTCCTTGCCTGCCTGCCTTTTACTTGTTCTCTCACTGTAGAAAGGCACGCTCTGCTTGTGTTCGTGCCCATTCTGCCCCTTCAGGGCAACTAGATAGCGCCCCAATGGAACTTCTGGTCGACCAGAACACGTATAAGAAGAATCTGCTAAAGTTTATCATTAATTGTGATAAAAGGGGACAGCAGAATCAGACAGAAACGTATCTCAGGAGCAGGCTCGCTCTGCTTGAGACTTACTGGGCCAGTGTCTACAGCAATCACATGTTGCTGTGTCAACATGAATCAACCTTGGAAAAGGAGCCTTACTTTGCTGAGCAGCAGTTTGAACTACTGGAGGAAAATTATGCTGAAGAGAAAAGCATATTTCTGGATCGGATCTCTGAGAAGTTCACTCCTGCTGCGCCTCACAGTGGGCTGAAATGAACCTCTTCTTTCAAAATAAAATATGTCAGCCGGGAATCGACCGATTTGGACGATTTTTTTTTTAAATACAGGTAATAAGAAATACTTTAAGGGAAAACTATAGACAAATTGAATAAAACATTTTGTAGGTCACTTTTGAGGTCAAAAGTTATTATTTCGTTTTTTTCAATAACCACTGCCAAAATTCAAACGCGCCTCGTCCGTACGGATCTTTTCTTTGAGGTTCTTAACACTATTTTTCACTATGATTTAGATTTAATTAGTTTAAATAATAATATAGATACATTTTTTAAGCAAAATTCAAAAATTAAAAAAATTCCAAAATTTAAAAAAGTTTAAAAAATTAAAAATTTAATTATTTCTGGACGTCATATTATTGAATGAGGATAAAGAACTAGGCAATTATTCACACGAAATGCATATTAGTTTAGTATAGTAGATTTATAATAGATTTTTGGCTTGCTGACTAATATTTTCAGAAGGTCGCAAAAGCATTGATGAAATGTTGTAACATTCTTTGAGAACTATTGTACACTGCATGGGTTACATAGCTTTTTCCTACTTCTATTTCCATTCCAAATAAACACGCGTTCATATGTATGAAGGTATGTCCTTTGAATGTTTGTAAACTTTGTCGTGCTAACTAGTATATGCTCAGTAGCGGAAGTCGTTCAGAAGTTGATCAGCCGTACAAGTAAATGGTATATTCAGTTCTTATTAGAGAATATTTTTTAGCAGATACTGATATTCATGAAGGTAAGTCGTATATAAAATTTGTATTCAGTTTACACGAGAAATGGATTCGAAAAGTAGAGGTAAAAATAAAATAATGGATCTATTATATTTCAATTTTCCACATTTATTTTCTTGCTTACAACCTGATTTTCGAGAAAATGTGTTACTATACAAAAGTATGCTAAAATAGAATTGGAAAGCACTGAATGAAAACTCTTTTTTATTTAATGAAATTACTAAAATTTTCTTTTTACTTTCATTAAACTTTAGAGTTAATTTTTTAAATAACTAACATCTTCTAGATATTGTAATATTCATTTAATCAAAATAACAGGATTCCCTCGCAATAGAGTTGCTCTGTGTCCGTTTTTATTCTCATAAATTATCCAGTGTAAAAATGACTTATGTATGATCATACAGAATTATATATAAATTATTTATGATCATGTATGATTATACATAACTTATGTCTCTGAATAACTGTGAATATTTATGAACAATTATATATGACTGTGTACAATCATATATAGTTATACATAATGATATAGAATTTACTTAACATTCAAAATGCTTTTATTCAACTGTGTTTTTATATTAGTGTACATAAATATATGAATACAAATGATTATATAAGATCATATATGATTATATATTCTCATTAATAATTATACGTTATGAAATACAAGTATATTTAGTTTAACTGGGGGATAAGCAAATCATGTTAGATCATATATAATTGCGTATACTCATTCATATAGGTATTCATAGTTCTATATGATTATATAAAACTATATATGATTGTACATAGTCATATATGAACTATTCATAAAATTTTTTAACTGATATTGCTTAACCCGGGTAAAAAAAATTTATATATAATTATATATTGATGCAGGCGTGTCGCTCGGGCTCGAGGGATCAACGCAGAGGGGCTGGCGGCAGAGCGCCAGCGGTGCGTTTGCCTTGCACCAAGGTAGGCTCGGAGCGCTAGGAGGCGCTACAGAGCGCGGGTGGAGCACTTTGGCTCGCTGCATAAGGGCGAGCGAAGGCTTGGAGAAGCGGGGTGATAGGCGGAGTCATCTCGACGCCGATCATCGCAAGACGAGTTGACTTACCTCGCAGAGCGCCGGTCGAGGGAGCGGAGTGGTTGGCGAAGCGAGGCTCGACGACGATTGTAAGTTAGGCGAGCAGACTAGCTCGCGGAGCGCTGGTCGAAGACTGGAGCGGTCGGCGGAGCGAGGGCGCGACGCTGATCATGAAGAAGGCGAGCAGACTCGCCTAGTGGAGCGGTTGGCGGAATGATATCTACGCCAACCGTGGAGAATGCGAGCAGATCTCGCTAACGCCGCTCTGGCTTCCAGTGGCATAGAGGGCGGACACAGCACGGACCTTCTACGTCGACTCTTGGTACGAGCCTAGGCGGGAGAAAGCCCGCCTCGCTTGGCTCTCGAGGAGCGAGAGGGGTCCATCTCGGTGGATGGTCCCGCTCTTT
>JAWWEQ010050740.1:0-11103 GCA_035583055.1 Torymus tubicola
TGTACAAGTATATTTTTCTTTGATTCAATGTCAATATATTCGATGATACTGATGTCAAGATATTTACTCTTCCATGCCAATTTAAAAAATTCCAGAAAATACGAGTTGATTTTTCTATTTACTAAAACTATTAAACATTTCGGTCTTGGTGATTCAAGTGTGAATTCATTCAAGAATTTCACGAATCCCACAAGATATGTCGTCATATTTTCGTCTCCATATTCGTTTAAAAAAAATATTCTCATGGAATTCATTTCATACAAATCGTTTTGTAAATAATTTCTCTTACTTAATGTTTTAATTTCATCTATATTTATTAGAAATGAAGCGTAGTCATTAACAAGTCGTTGTATAAGTGCCTTTGATTGAGACGGTAATTGCTTGGAAGTGTTCATAAATAAACTTAATTGATATGGGCGAATGTTTTGGGCTATTTTTTCCATTATTATGTTGTTATTCAAATTAGTTTCTCTATTATTATTACAGATAGCAAGTTGTATGTTCATTATGGACATAATATACAGAAGGTACAAAAAAGAAATCATTTTCAATTGGAATTACAATTAGTACCATACAGCAGCCCAGTATTAATTAATCTATGAATTTTATTTCTGAAATTATTATATACTTTAGAATATAGAACAATAACTAAAATTTGTTGAATACTCTTTACGAACTCGAACTTGAGTACAGTTTTCATTCAAATTCACGTTGTGGAAAATATGAAATAAATAGTAACATTTAAGGAACTTTATTGATTTTCTGTAAGGAACTAAGTAACAAAACAGCTCTATACACTAACATTTTCGTAATTTTACGATTGATACCTTGTCGTAACTATTTGCTGGATAATTGTTTTCAATTGCTGTATTGACTAAACTGTATCTGTATTGACGAAACTACTCTGTATTGTTCTTTTTGGAATTTACTCTACACGTGTCTTCAGATTATATGAAGCATCGGTGAAAAACCAGAAACGGTTGCGCACGGGGCGTTTTTGGGGTAAAATTACATTTTTAATAAAAAAATTTTTTTAATAAAAAAAATATTTTAAAATGTTATCAATACGAATGTATTTATAGAGACTATCTCTGATGTTTGTAAAACTAATATGTTTTGACTAGTATTGAGACCCCAATAAATGTAAATTTATCCTTGATTATCTGACATATGTAAACTATAACATTTTGGTCGCACGCAATCAAATCTGAAAACACTTTTTATTTTCTAAATTAGTAGCCGATCACAAATTCGTAATTCTTTTTTATTTGTTAAACCACGCACATTTACCGTAAATATTTCACTAATAAAACAGAGCATGTATTCGATGTTACATAATGTATTTTTTATGCACCTATAGTGAAAATGACAAAGCACTCAGAATACGACTACATGTTTCCATAATCAAAATTTGATCAATTTGACAAGTGAAACAAAAGTTTTAAGTACTCGTGGTATATTTCGATTTAAAAATTCTGACTTAGCGTACGGACAAAATAATAAAACAAATTGTTAGATTTTACTTTTAAAAACTGTACTAATTAAATAAATTATGTTTTTAGTAAAGGACAAAATGAGTGCAGCGAAAAAAAGAAAGATTTACAGTGAAGAGGTTATGCTAGTTATGCTAGAGAGGTTATGGTAATATAATTAAGACACACTAATCGGGGCACACAAACGTGTACACTCACATTAATACGGGGCACACAAAAATGTAACTTTGTAGTCTGCTATGGCACACAAATATGTACAATTTTTTTTTTCTTTTAAATGCTTATAACTTTTGTAAATGTTAATATTTTTTAATACAAAAAATTGTTTCGTGTCAGTTATTAGTTCTATTATCAATATAAACCTGTCAGAAATCTCTGAGACAGCTTTAATAGTTTATTATTACCCGACAAACTGAAGGGCTTCTTAAACCCACACTAATAGGGACATCTACCCTAGAGCAATAAGAGCGAGCCTGCAGTAGTAGAAGTAGCTAACTTCACTTTATTGATTTTTTTATTTGTGAATTGTGATTAGCAAATATATGAAATATATTAGGGATGCGGCCACAATGACATGGCAGAACATATCATCACGCTATTCTATCCGCTCTCTTATACTATATAATATATACTCCCTTTTATAGATGGGTACTTCTTTATTCCAAAAAAACACTACTTACTAAATTTATATTTGATCTACCACAACAAAATAATTCACGCACGATTGTTGATTTTCTAGTTGTCAACAAAATTTAAGATTATACGTAACGTTATGAACGTAGGTGAATCCGCGCTCGCTTTTTTGTCGCTAGAGCCATGCAAAATTATGTTCATAAGAGAATTATCTACATTGTGTATTCGTATTGTAAAATACTTTTATTAATTTTCACACCAAATTTATTTCTCACACACAAAATTTATTTTTACAGACAAAATTTATTCTTCACAGGCAGAATTTATTTTCTATTGATTAAATTGACTTTCTACGGACTACTTTTATTTTCCAAATGCTAAATTTATTTTGCGCACGCGAAACCGGTGAGGAAAATCGGATTTTCCGATGATGTTAGAATAAAAATATGGTGTGACCAAGGATTCTCCAATCTCGTGTTTGTAACTCTACTATAGTTCAACTCACGACAAATTTCATAATTAGTCTGCTATGTATAACCTTATAGATTATTTGCCTTATAAGTTTAAGATAGCTGACAAGAAATGCCTGATAAGAATTATGAATATTAAATTATATTTAAATCTCGAAATCAAAATCAATTTTAAATAGAAGCACTTTTCATATTTAACATTTCCACTCTTCGAAATTTAATTCTGGATTTTCTTTTGTTACAATTATGAATTATTTCGTAGAGCAAAACAAAAAATGCTATTACATAAGCAATGGCAAAAAATAATATTATTTTCTTGACTGATAAAACAGGCTTATTGTTTTCAATTTCTCTATCGCTTTCCAATTCTAATGACTGGTTCTTGCGGAAGAATTCTTTTCGATCGGCCATAAATTGATTAATCGTTACTGATTCCAAATAAGAAATTATTCCTGAATCCACTATGTGACCAAAAATTTTGTTAAATATTGAAGCATAAGGAGACGTTCGAGTTAAGAGCATCGAAAACCAGCCACCGCCAATTGGTTGATTTACAAAACTTATAATCCAACTGCTAGATTTATCTGAATAAGTCTTGCTAATTAAACTTCCAAATGCTTGTGCAGTCGCACAAGCTTCTGTATTATCATGATCATCAATTAATTTGATTACACAATCGTAAACTGCTGAATTCCAATTGTCATTTTCAGATGTGTTTGAAATAGAAAACAATCGACTTACGATTTCATCATTTATCTCAGCGAAACGTTGTATTGATTGTTTTGGTATCCATGGTCTTATTTCTAATTCAATTACATCCTTTAAAGTATTAATTTCTTGAAATGGGTCTAAATTTAAGTTTAATTCAAAACACTTGTGTGAAAAATCAGTCGTAAAAATAATCGATGCTACAAATAAAGTTAAAAACAATATTTTTTCGGAATTTTTTTCTGAAGTAATTAACGTAGACGATCCTACTAATATTTTAAATACATAAAAGAAATTGTGATAATTTTTAGTGGAATACATGATCGACATAACAATAGAGAAACATATCGTAATAAATAATGTCATAATTACGACTACTGCAAAATTATTAAAATGATCAATTTTTGAATGCTTATACTGTTTTACAATCAAATTAAAACCAGATCGATATAAAAATCTACTTATTACAACTTTCTGTAAATATGAAACATCTGTTATGTAGTCAGAATCGACAGTAAAATCAATAATACCTTCTATTATTGAAATACCACTTCTTAAAAAAGTTACGTTTGATTTTATAACATTTAAATGATCTATATCAGCAGTTTTAACGTTTATAGAAAAATTTAGTTTATTTGCTAATATATTAGTAATTGAACAATCAACACCATAAAGAGCATCCCAAATCGTATTTCCAGTGTAATTTGTGCGCATTAGAACTTGTGGGAACCAATCTGTAACTCCTACATCTAGAGTATATCCGTATAAATTTTTTGATTTTTCAGGAAACAAATCCGTACTATCTTCAAAAACTTCTATCTTATACTTCTGATTGAATGGGTTGTAATGGTGCATTGTTACATTGGTAGCAGCAGTGGTACGTTGTCCTAGTAGACTTTTCTCTATTTCAATGTCAAAATATTCTATTATACTGATATCAAGATATTTACTTTTCCAAGCAAAATGAAAAAATTTCAGGAAACTAGAGTTGCTTTCATTATTTGACAAAATAATTAAACATTTCGGTCTTGGCGACTTAGGAGTGAAATCATTTAAAAAATTTATGAAATCAGTAAGATTTTTTGCATCAGAAAAAAATATTCGCATTGTGTCTCTTTCGTACCATTCTTCGAGCAAGTAGTTATTCTTAAATGCATTCTTTATTTCATTTACATTAATTGTGAATGAAGCGTATTCATTAAGAATTCGTTGCATAAGTGTCTTGGCTTGAGTTGGTAATTTCTTCGACGTGTTCACAAATAAATTTAATTTATATGAGTGGATATTTTGTGTTATTTTTTTCATTATTATATTATTCATATCAGTTTCTCTATACTGATTACAAACAGCAGGTTGAATGTTTATCACGTGCATAATATATAGGAGGTACAACAGGGAAATTATTGTGAACTTGGGGTTATAATAATAACCGTACCGCCGTTCAATATTATTTAATCCGTGCATTTTATTTCTGCGATGAACATGTTTTGGAGTACGTAGAACAAATTCCAAAATTCTTTGAATATTATTTGAAAAGTTGAATCTGTACACAGTTTTCACTCAAATTTACTTCATGGAAAACATGGAATAAATAATAACGGAATTGATTTTTATTGATTTTCTGTAAAGAAGTAAGTAACAAAATAGCTTCATCCTAATACTTCGATAAATGCTTGAAACTATTCACTCGATAATTGTTTTCAATTGCTGTATTGACTGAAACTACTTTGTGGTTCTTGTAATTCTCTATACACGTATCTTTAGATTTTTACGGAGCGTTGGCGATGTGGTTGCGCACGTGGCATTCCTGATGTAAAATGAAAATTCAAACCTATACAGTTTTCTTTCAAATTCAAGTTATGAAAAATATGAAATAATATGTTATAATGAAAGAAATTTTATTGTAGAAGAATATAAGTCACAAAATAGCTTCTTACCAACTTTTATTGAATTTTATGTATGCTGGCTAGTAATTTCACGTTTGAAATTTCCGTATTGACAGAAACTATTTAGTATCTTCGAAATTCGAAGAGTAATTTTTTCGATGTTAAGATATTGTTATAAATAATAAATTACTACATATTATATTAAGACAACAACAATTTCACTAACACTATTAAAACAGTTGTGAATTGAGAAATAAGTTCTAGAATATTATAAGATGTAGGTAATATAACACTACATCATGCATTACAATTAATGTAAAGTAATAACTCGTAATAATTTAAGTTTAGGTTTAATTATACGTTAAACATGATTTAATGATGGATATCTACATACTTAATTAGATTCTTGATTTAATTATAATAGTCTTATTTTTATAATGTACGCAATAATATTTTATATTTTCATGTTCTGGATGTTTGTTATCACAATAAAAACCGAATATTTTCTATTATTTTAATTATTTTTCATCATTACTTTTTTAACCAACTTTATCGAATCTTCACTTTGTTACTGAAAATTTTCTGTATATTGAAAAATTTTTATCAAGTAGCATATCGTTACTGTAGTTCCTAATACATTCTCTATAGTAAACAAATTAATTAATGCTTACTATGCAATTTTAGCCTATATTTATCCATAATTATTTGTCGTTTCTATGTCGTAAAAAAAAATATTTACCCCATTGAAATTTTTTATCTTGATTCTTGTAGTTATACAATGTAGTATCATTCTATAGTTTGTAAAAATCAATGCAATAATCTAATTCTACGAAATAGCTAGCACAAAAAATAAAGAACTGTTTTAATGAAATAATAGCTTAGAGAAGGATAACCGAATCAAAATGTTGTTCTTTTGCTGAATTGCCCGTTCGATGCCATGATTGTCGATATATTTCTGATATCCGCAATTCTTACTCATTCGAGATCAGACTGTTCGCCGATAATCTCGGCATTGATCACCAGACCCAGACTTTCTTGCGTGCGGTAGTGGCCATGTGATATCATAAATAAACTTAATTTCATTATTCAATAAATTAACATTCGAATATTTGTTTGAAAAAATAATTCTGTCAGGTCCTTCGTATAAATACTATATGCTCAGAATTTTTGAGTAGTTCGATTAGTGTTCGCAAAAGATATAAATATTCTAGAGTTATGTCGATATTTCACATCACCTTAAACTTCGAATCCAAACTTTGTATGAATTTTCTGCGCCACGGACCCTGATCGAATCTATCGTCGCTTCGTCTTCTAGTTCTAGTCTTCCCCTAATTCTCACTCTGTGGTAATTGATGTAAGAATCCCATCAACCACTCATTGAAGTTGGTTGGTGACTTAATGGGAGATCTTGATATGATTGTCTTGAGATAATTATGCTGGTAGCACCTAAAAAACTTCCGACAGCCAATACCAGCTATAATCTAAACTTCCCAAAGTCAATGAAACTTTCAAGCTTCTTCAACCTTAAACATAGCCAATACATTTCTCTTATTAACAGATAACAGATAATTAATATATAAGGAAAAATTGGAAAAATTTTCGTTGACGCACTCGCCAAACAACGTCTTAACCGTCACGCATGGCACCGTAAGTGCACCTTGCACAACGCCCGTCTCATGTATGCGTATATATACAAGACAGGCTTAATCGCGACGTCAATTACGCTCGAGTGCATCGGGAGTGCACACTAAAGGCGTGCGTGTCTGTATAAGCACGCGTGCTTGTACATATATACATGTGCATTGGGGTGCGATGAACTGTGCGCGTGTGCGTGACGAGCAGATCGCGTCCGCCTGCCTCTCCAGTCCTCTTGGAACGTGTTTCGAGTTGTTGTGTGCTTGGCTTTTTGCGATGGAGGTTGGGTTGGGGTTTGATATGTGCTTCTTTTTTTTTGTTAGTTTGATTGGATGGAATTTTAAAGTATAACGTGATTGTGTGAGTAAACAATCTTTGGTAGTTCCTAAGTGTGTAATTTTGATTGTCTATCGTCTAAGAGATATGTTTATTATTTTATTATTCTATTTATGTAAGCGTGATCAAACTCTGGTTAAGAATTTCCTTTACGGTTAAATAAATTTTATCCAGATCCATTATATAAACTTATGAAAATCAGAATTTAAAATGACTTTGTAAAAAAGTTACTTTCTACCATATCGGGTTTCAACAACTCAACTTATTCTTATATTTTATGACAGAAACAGTCAAAAATTGTAATTGTATACAATAACCTTTACCATGTTTCACCTAAAAACTCTACATTTCCTTTCAAATTCCCTTTAAAAACCAATCTTAAAAGATTTATGCACTTCCATTAGAAATCCCATCCATAAAAAGCAAACATCCTGAGCCTCCCAAACGATACAGCCATTAAAATTCTCGTATTTCCATCCACAGCATTTACAAAGCCCATCGTCCTCATAATATCCGCCTGTCACGAAGCAACTTGGTCGTGCAGAATTTCGTTCCTAGACGTTGTCGTGGCCACTATCGATTACATAACCAGGCGTTTCTTCGACGAAGAGAAATAACGATACTATTCTTTCTTACAGACGGAGGCAACGAGCGGACAGCGGATGTCGCGTACGCCAGGTTCGCAAGAGACGATCGCAGCAGCGGACGACGCAGAAGCACGTGCTGCACTCAGTGATACCGAGATGGAAGCTGGACATGGACCCGCGACAGTCAGACATTGGGAGAGTAGGGAGTATGGAGAGACAGCGAAGAGAGGGTGAGGAATTTGGCTTGATTAATAATATTAAGTAATTATAATTATATATAATATAATAGGTAAACTTTCAAAAGTATCAAGTTAAACTTTGTGTTGAAAAGTTTAATTAATAAAATAAATCAACGCAGTCAGTAGTTTTATATTTCATGCCAATAGGTTATATTTGTAACCAACTTAATTATTTTTTTTATAAGTTGAAAAGTGGATTTTTCTTTGCATAGTCTATGTCTGTTATACTATGAAAATTAAGACTATAAATCTAGATTTGAAATAGCTATGCTTTTAAACGGCTGTAAGATATTGCATAACATTTGTATAGTTTCTATATCTATACTATGATTATACGGTGTGACATAATTATTTATAAAGATTACAAAGCTATAAAATAATAACTGTTCTTATTTTAAACGTGTGGCTTTGAGTTAAACTGTAATATAAAAATAATCGATAGATCTAAAACTATGTTAAATTTTCTGAAATTAATAATTTATTTCGAAGTATCGACTTATACTGTACTAAATATTTTTTTTATATAATCGGCTTGACACCGTGGTTATATAAATTAAAATCAATATCCTGCGGTTTTCTATTTAAAGTCAGATATATAGCATAATTTTACAGTTAACCGGTATTAAAATATAAAAATTTTATTTTTCATATAAAAAATTTTAGATCATCATAATGTACCACAACCATCATTTCTCACTTCTATTATCATTTCAGGGTACCAGGCCGACGTTCAATTGATCAACGGCCCTGCTCAGCAGATTCAGTAGATTCGCCCCGAAGTGGCCACGTTGAGACAACCCTTGAGTCTCTGGAGCGTGGTTTTGGAGCGGCCCAGGAACCTACGGGATCACCCCATAGCTACCTTTCTATGCCCTCTTGTAAGCAGTTCCCGAGTATGCGAAGTGTCGAGCCGCTATCCAAAGTCCTCGAGCCCGTAGTCGTGAGTATATGTTGTGATGGTTTCGTAGGTAGGGGGGATTAGATGGGGTCTTTGACCTATTGAAGAGTTGATTTCAAGAGTTTGGTAAAGATGTTGGATTTCCATTTATTTTCTTACAAACGGTTGTTTTTTTTTTTTAGCAATGAGTAAATTTATCTAAATTTATTTTAATAAATGTACGGTGAGCGTCAGCAGAAATAACGTTTTTACAATGTTTTAACTTTAGTTCATCATCATCTCATATAAATAAGCTTATTGTTATAAATAAGTACACTATTTCATATAGGATAAATCAATCAACAAAATCAATTTCACGTGCAATTAATTTCAATGAATCACTATTTTCGTTATCATTCGTATATTTAAATAATCACTTTTTAAGTTTAAATGCAAATTCATCTACATGCACAGATAGAATTGAGACATATTCACCAAAGTTATAATTCTTGTTTTAGAGCAAAACTCACGTTTTATACATCATGATTAATTCTCATATTTCATTTATCACCCTGAAGGTAAAGCACTTAGACTTGGAACTAGACTCCCCAGAAATGAAAATAAAAGATTACGATTTTATGAAGGGCAACGGCGATCATTACTTCATGAGAGCGGCTAGTGATACCAAAGATCCTGGTGTTTTGGGTCCTATCGTGTGGGATCTTAAACGAAAGAGAGCCGTTGAAGGTATACAATAAAAATCTGTTTCTAAATAATGCTTATAATCTTTTTTGTTTTAATGAGAAAATACATCAGTAACGAGCAAGCAGAGTCAGAGTATATTAATTTTACATAAAGCGAAAGCTTCACAATTCAAAGTTCAACCTATATTCGAACTTTACGTTTCTCAACTTGACTCTGCTTCGTTCGTACACAACCACAACCCAACCCCGAACAAGTCAGTACGCTCCCGTTGATGTAAGACTTGGTACATTGCAAGGCGACACGACGCATGTCGGCGGCGAAGTGGCGCAGCTGGACAATGTCGTCGGATGGGGGCCGGTGGGACGGGCGAGGCGTCGGCTCAACGAACTCCTCGAGGATTCGTTCAGTCTCTTCGGAAGTCGAGAGTCAAAGCACGGAAATCGAGAGCACTTACAGCAGTCCCAGTCCGGAACGGATCCGGAAGCACGTTACCACCAGTCGCAGCAGCAGCCGACGTACGGTCAAAGTGGTCAGGTTCAGGAGCGACGAGGACAGGTGATAACCACCGGTAACGATCCACGTGGACGTTCCACTCATGTGAGGTGAGTGTTATTGATTGAATCAAAAGTTTTGGCTTTCTTATTTTGAGATGTGATAATGCTGGTTGTTTCGGCTTAAATTTTGGAAATTTTTAAATAATACTTGATTATTATAATATTTGGTATGACGAAATATCTCTTAATAAAACATAATTGACTGTATCTAGATTTATAAGACAATATACAAAAGGTTTTGTTCTCCAGTAGTTATACTACATACTCTATAAATTTTATAATTTGTTTCATTCTCAATTCTGAAAATAGTTTTTCAATTCTTCGATTGATTGTAAATACATTTCGATTAATTTATTTTAAATGCTCCGAGATCGATGAAACTTATTGATTAAAGTAAGAATTGGATTTACTCAATTCTGGAAGTGAGAATGAAGAGGATTATGAAATTTAGCATCTTGTTTAGCAATTAAATATAAAATTATTAAAATTATATGAAATAAATAAGTAAGTAATATACTTTCAATGAATAGTTGTGTAAAAAATTGTATATCTTTGTTTAGTGTATAATAGATTAAAAATTGTATCGAGAAATGCTAAGTCATTTAATCATATATCTACAAAATATTATATAGTTATTTATTTAGTAGTAATTATATAACTGTTAACTTAAATAAAAATAATCTATTTCAATTGTATAAAATTATTAGTTAAAAATTAAACGTGATTCATTTCAATCGATATAGCTGGGGGCCCCGGGAAGGGCTTTCTGATTTTACTAAATTTCATGATTAAATTTTAATAAGAAACATATTTTTATTTCTAAACATGTTAATATAGAAACTATGCCTATTAAATATAAACTAAAAAGAAAATGAGAAATTTTTTTCTCGTTTTAGTTCGGGATGCTGTTATAATTCACACTCCTGGTGTATATATATTCACTTTAGCCGCTATTATTTATTTATTTTTATCGGCAACCC
>JAWWEQ010050741.1:0-11103 GCA_035583055.1 Torymus tubicola
CATTAAATTGTTAGTTTTTAAAGTAAGACAATTTTCGCTATGGTGAAATTATAAGGCTCTCCCGAGTAGCGGTCGTGACTAAGAACACCGAATTAAAGTATAAAGTACGATCGTTACTCGGGGTTCGGTTACGTATCTTGCCATCGTAGCACAAAACACAGTACTTGATTTTTATATCCCATTTTTTCGCCTAGTTATCGCAATAAGTTACATGTACTGTCGATACTATATAAAAGCTTTACACGTTAGAGAAACAGTCATATCTTTGCATAATCATGCATACTGTACATCCATCACTTAGACTTATTAACACTTGTGAATGTTATATTTTTTTAGTAATAGAACTTGTTTCTTTCAAATATCGACGTAGAGCGTCTTTTATTCTTATTAATGTTGGCAAACCAGCAAATCAAATATCATCATTAACTTAAGATCTAACATAAGTTTTTTATTTCTACAATAAAACACACCATAACCTCTATGTAATCAACAAATACCAACGTACAATTTGACTGAAATTTTGAAAGATTGAATAAATCAGGTGATTCAGCAGCTGAATATTTTACCTGAAGTTTTGAAAGGATTAGTCTCCTGACTTTCCACCAGATTTTTTATGTGATTTTTCATCTAAGTTTTCATCTGATTTAGCACCAATTTTTTACGTGATTTATCGTATAAAATGATAATTTTATCTTATTCTTCAAAGTTTTTTATCTTTCAAGCGACCGGTATTCAAGAATGTGTCAAAATAAAACTTAGGAAATTTAGGCTGAGGTCACTTTGAACTTTTTTGAGGTTCAGCCCTACCGAAAATCAAAAATATTAATAACTACAAAAAACTGTGAATAACTAAATAACAGTAAATAACTAGAAATACTTATTTAGTTTGAGCTGTACCCTACTGAAAATAATCATATGACAAATCCCATGATAAATCATGTGACAAGTATAAAATATATATTAAAAATATATGTGCCATATGACAAATCATATGACAAATCATATGAGAAATCATATGAGAAATCATGTGACATATCATATGACAAGTCATATAAAAAAATCATATGAAAAATCGTCTGATAAATTAAGAGAAATATAAAATATAGTAAAAATACTTTTTAATATTTGTAATAAAGCCTGCTTTAGTTTTTTTATTCAATTTACTTTTTTAATAGGATACAAATGAGAGCAAATACATGATTTATATTTGATTGTATTTGTAATTATAGACATTCCAAAAAGGAGGAACGCCTCTTAGTTCGACGTTCCAATGACATTGGAAAAGTCGTGCAGACGATGTCATTTGACTTTTCTATCTTATACCCTTGGCGTTACTTATTAGTATAAGGAGTTTGATCCAGCTTGCCGCCTAGCGGATAGTGACACAGATTACCAGCGCGAGAGCAGCCGCTTTCTCGGCTGTTTCCCCCACTCCACTCGGATAAGTTACGGCGCTGGCAATCTCTGTCACTATCCGCTAGGCGGCAAGCTAGATCAAACTCCTTATACTAATAAGTAACGCCAAGGGTATAAGATAGAGAAGCCAAATGACATCGTCTGCACGATTTTTCCAACGTCATTGGAAGGTCGAACTACGAGGCGTGCCTCGTCCTTGGAATGTTTCTTTACACAACCACAAATATAAATCAAACATAAATAATGTATTTGTTCTCATTTGTATCCTATTAAGAAAGTAAATTGAATAAAAAAAAATAAAGCAAGCTTTATTACAAATATTAAAAAGTATTTTTATTATATTTTATATTTCTCTTAATTTATCAGACGATTTTTCATATGATTTGGCATATGAGTTGTCATAGGATTTGTCATATGATTTTTCATATGATTTTTTATATGATTTCTTATATGATTTTTCATATGATTTTTCATATTATTTGTAATATGATTTGTCATATGATTTGTCATATGATTTGTCATATGATTTTTCATATTATTTGTAATATGATTTGTCATATGATTTGTCATATGATTTGTCATATGATTTTTCATATGATTTGTCATAGGATACATATATTTTTAATATATATTTTATATTTGTCACATGATTTATCATGTGATTTGTCATATGATAATTTTCTCGAAAACATCCTATGATTTGTCATATGATTTGTCATATGATTTTTTCAGTATGGTACATAACGGTTACTTATAGTTATTTATAGTGATATACCGTTATTTACAGTTTTTTAAAATTATTATACCCAGTTATAACTGGATATATCCAGTTTTGTAAAATAATAATTATAAAAATGAAGGTATTGGTAAAAGCTATTAACACTTATTAACAGTTTTTCGTCATGCAACGATTTTTTCAAATTAAAAATAATTTATTTGCAATCATCTATTGAAACCTCACTTTCTTCTTCAATCTTAACATTAGATTTTATTCGACAAGAATAGCATATTTTGTCTATAACTTAAATACGGAAAAGAAGCTTTAAGTTTATCTGAAACAAACCTCAGTTGAATGCTTTATTTCATCAAAAGGATTACAGCAACGATTCAAAATTTTAGACATTTTATCAAAATTTTTTTTATTATAAAAATATTAAATATTGAGAAAAATAACATTTTCGGTCGGTGATAAATAACTATGAACGAGCTTTCCTAATATTGGGAAAGCTCTTATATCTCAGCCCCTTTAGTGGCAAAAATGTAGCTTAAGACTTGTACTTTTGAATGGTCTAATTTATTTTGAAGAAAAAACGTGATCTTTGAGAAAATAGACTGAACATTCAAATCGAATTTTCAACTAGAAGAAAGCGTTTCGGAATAAAAACAATAGCACCATTGGAAAGAGCAGGAATAAATCTATCGATATATATTTTTAGTTCTATTCCCAGAGACTACATACACGATTATTAGCGAATTAAATAAAGCGTGCACTGCCCTGCGCGATCCCTCGCCGCTGTCTTTTTCATCTTGTTACTTTTAAATCCTTTATTTCTCCAACTTGAAAATATCAGATTTTGAAGCTTAAGAGTTGTACTTCCGAATGGTGTAGTTCATTTAAAAAAAGAAACATGATATACTTTGAGAAAAATGGCTCTCAATATTCAACTTGAGTTTTCGGCCAGAAGGAGGGGGTTTGCAGGTAAAAACCATAACACCATTGGAAAGAGCAAGAAAAAATCTATCGATATATGTCTTTTGTTTTTCTCTGACAAACTGAGCATACGATTATGAGCGAGTTGAACAGAGCATATTTTACGCGAAAAATGCGCCGCGCGCGCCCGCTGACCCGCTTCCGACGAACGCTCCCATGTATATGACTGGCCAGAGTTTGGCTTTTTGCTATTTGTAGCTCGAGACTCTTTTTTGGATTTCTTCAGAATTCGTGTACAAAAATAATTAATTATAACACTCAATCTGTAATTTCTTTTGAAACGCCAAAACTTTGAAAAAATTAATATTTTTACTTGAATTTTTGAACTAAAAGATTATCTTCTACAGGAAAGTAAGTATGCGAAAGACAATATTCTGAAACCTCGTTCTTACGTGACTGTTTTGAGATGGACTAATTTATAAATAATTTTATTAAGATGGATTTGATTTTTTTGAGTAAATAAATCCAAATTTCTAGTAATTTACATAATCATAAATAAATAATTAAATTTATTTATGAATAATTTGCTTCATCATTATATATTATTGTATCAAATCCATATAAAAAAATGAAAGCACTTTTATAATACACCTTTACTTTGAATTCTATGAGTACTTTATACATTGCCCTCTCTCGGCTGCAAAATAGAAACGAACACGAATTATTTGAATTAAAAATTTATTTAAAGTAACTTATTCTAATAATTATCATACATTTTAGTGAGAAAATTAAGAATTTTGGTTGTTCTTTTTATGCTTTAGCATTTAAATTATAATATCTCGAAATCTTCAAATGATTTATTCCTTTTTTCCTAAACACCACATATATATGGATTGACCAAGAGGGTATCCCAACAGATACTATGCTAACCGCCTGAAGCCCTAGTGCAAATGGTTTTTGTAAATAACTGTGAATAACTGTAAACAACTGTAAATAACTGTGAATAACTGTAAACAACTGTAAATAACTGAAAATAATTGTTTAGTTTGAGATGTAAATAACAGTTATTTTCAATTATTTTCAATTATTTTCAGTTATTTACAGTTATTAAAAAATATTTATAGTTACTTAAAATTATTTACACTTTTAAGAAATATTAATTGTAGAAAAGAGGGACTGATAAATGGTATTAACAATTATCTACAGTTTTTTGTTGTTATTTACAGTTATTTACAGTTATTTCGCTATAATAACAACTTTCTTTTTAAGAACAAAACTGTAAGTAACTGAAAATAACTGAAAATAACTGAAAATAACGGAAAATAACCGAAAATGTCTATAAAAATCACACCGTGCTATAAATCAATTTTAAAATCAATAAATAATTAATATCTTTATTCATCAATATTTTTACCTTAATATTCACCTGTTGTTTTGAAATGAATAATCGACTGACTTCCCTCCTGCTTTTATAACTGACTTTTTACTGACTTTATTCATCACTTGGTTTTGATAAGAACGAAAAGTTACATACAAATTAAGGATTAATCGAATGATAAATCAGGCGAAGACAAGAAAATCAGGTAAATATTTAGGTGTAAAGTTAGATTATTATTATGACATGATGAATCGCCTAATTCTTATATAGCAGAAAATGTTTCAGCAAAACATTTCATAAAATATTTCGCAGGATACTTTTCATAAATTTCTTACAACAGTGTATTAATAATTATGAAGCATTTCAAAAAAATTTTCAAGTTTCAAAATTGTGAGAAAAAATTACCTGAGATGTCTCCTGAGTAACCTCCTGATTTGGTAGCTGATTTCTTACCTGATATCTCACGTACGAAATTTGTTAAACTTGAAAAATGGTTTGAAATGCTTCGAAACTTAAATTTATGTGAGTTTTCTACAGCATCTGGAGCAGAATATCAAATGACATTTTAGCATGACAAATCTGGTGATACATCAGCTGATAAATCACCTGATATTTTAAGCAGATGGACCGCTAACCATAAATTAGGCTATGACCTATACACTGTAAGAAAACTTCCATATATATAGATATACTATGCTTACATTTTGCATCTCAAAATATACACAGTGTAGAGTTCGACCAGACACCTTAACTTAAAATTTCTGACTCTAAATGATACTCGACAACCCCGAGAATATTTGAGCAATAAAAGGCATTTTTTGTTTAAGCAATTATTTAATTATTCAATTATCTTTGAGCAGAACCAGTGCAAGGAGTACGAGAGGCAATTGGTCAACTAACAAGCCAGTCAAATATCTTAATAATTATGATAAATATTTGTAAAATATTTACAAAAATATTACAAAGAATCATTTCGCAATAATTATAAAGGTTTCATGTAAAAATTAAAATAAATTCTCAGAAATATTTTAGGAAATTTTTCCGAACAGAAGATACATATTAAAAACATGTTTGAAGCTCATTAAAATATTTCATGACTGTTTTGGAAATTGTACAAATTTATTATTTATAATACTATTTATATTCAACGCGCTTTGCACGTATTATTAATTTATTTTTTGTTTTCGAGGTTATGAACATGATCAAGTTCGTTAGTTTTAGTTTTATACTGTTTTAAATTCAATTTTCAGTAGACCAATCAAATGAGCGAGCAACACCAATGAAAGTATTCTTATAAGTAGTAAAGACAGATTACATTTATCGTTTTTTTAAAAAAAGATTTACTTGTTCAATTTTTAATACTCAAACTTAAAAAATCAATTTTGTCATTTATTCTATGTTATTGGTACAAATTTAGAGGACTTCGCATGAATATTGGATAAAATATTTTTTGTATGGAAAAAAGGTATAAAAATGTTTCTGGAAAATTTTCCGCAAAGATTTATGCCGTATTTCGAAAAATATTACAGAAAAATAATTTTAATTCAAATGTCAAGAAAATCTGAGCTGTTCTTATGTTTATCACTTTTCAAGCATTTAACGGTTCATACCACTTTATCACTTTCAAAAAATCGATATTTTTTTTTTTTAATGGATTTCGAAAGGAAAACATCAAAAAATGCTGTGTAAAAAGTTCAAAACGATCTGATGACTGCAAGTGTGTGTATTGTCGATTTTAGTTTGGCGCACTCTACGACGTGTGGGTTGCGGGTTCAAACTTTAAACGCGTTTTTCTCAAAACCACTTTTTTCCGGTTAGCGTGCAGGATTTCTTAAAAAGTATTCAACCGATCATTACCAAATTTTGACCACGCTTCGTAACAGGTGTGGCTATCGCCGGAACTAGGATTACGTTAAAATTTCAATTTTAACTATATTTATCAACCAAAAAAAGATGCAAAAAAACACGAATTTTTTTAACAGCCGGTATTTTGTTATTTTGCATGAAACTTAATTATCCTAGTTCTGGCGATAGCCACAGTCCCACTGAATCTAAATTTTTTGAATTTTGTATTTCCAATGATTTCTTGCTTCAAAATCACGCACACCACCAACATCCATTTTTTAGAGACGCTCAACGGTTGTTACAGTTGTACATAAATAAACAATGTAAAATTTAAAAAAAAATTGTTCCTATACCTTAAGGGTGCCTTTATTAAACTCAAAAAGATTCATATCGATATCTATTATAGAAACTATAAAAGAAAATTCATAAATATAGCTTAAATTTTAAGCGTGTAAAGTGGTATGAACCCTTAAGGAAAATATTACCGCTTAAGAGAAAAGTCAAATTTATGTAGTAAAAATAAGAGATAACATAAAGAACAACAACATCAATTATTTTATGGCTTTTAATTTTCATCTAATGCGTACTTTACTTCCAGACAACACCAGTTAAAAAACATAAAAATTTCCAGTGATAACATTTACGTTTTACAAAGTTCTATCGATTTGGTTAGAATTTTTCGCCTACCATCATTATTTAAAAATATACAAGTGATTGAAGAAATTTCAAAAAATTTGTAAGTTTTTTGTACTAAATTTTTCGAAATTTTTGTAATAAAAAGTAAAAAAAAATCACTTAAAAAATGTTTGTGAGCCATGCAAATGTAGTATTTTCACTTTTATTTTACAACTAATAGAACCGTATATGCTTGCATTTAAGTCGAACTTCTCGCACGCTGTGCTAAACGAAGCGTGCGAAAATCTCACTTCTCGCACGTTGTGTTAAAAAACACGGTTTGACACTCGTGTGAGAAGTTGATTTCTCCTCGTGACCGTTTTACCCTGGCTTTGTCACATGACAAGGAAATCAAATTTTCGCACTATTATCGAAATGTACTATTATTTGTTGTGACTGTGAATGATGTATTTTTTCATATTTATTTATTTATTTATACATGTTGTGTTTTTGTGTTTTCTACAAAAGCAAATTAAAAATAAAAATAGGTTTATTTTTTAGAATTTGATAAAAATTCATTGGATTGCTTGATTTTTATGAAAAAATTCATGGATGTTCAATACATGGAGTACGTTGAGACAATACTTTGACTTTATCGATTGAATACGTAGTTATTTGTAAAAAAAATAAAATGCAAAAAGTCGGCCAACTAGCCCCGGCCTCCCCTATTAGTACCACCTAGAGGATGAAAAAAGAACACGAAATTTAAATATTTTTTTCTCAGCTTCTATATTAGATATCATTACACATTTTTTAATATTATCATTTTAGACTTCAAGTTTACAAAAAAAAATTTTTTTTGTAGTTTGATCTCCAGAGGGCGTCAAATTTGGCGTCTAAAAAAACCATGCCTCAATGCGGACAGTTAATCTTAGGATTGGTAACAAGAAATTGGATCTGAAATTGGATCTGAAACAAGAAATTCCAAAGAGGTTTTAAAGAGGAAGTGCTCTTATATAGGAATTCACCATCTTATGTAAAAAACGATCAAAAGAAAAATTTTTGGTAGGGAAAAACCTTTTTGGGGGGGGGGGGGGAGGGGAAATACGATTTTTCAAACGTTTTTTCGTAAACAAATTTTTTTTTATCGTTTTTTTTACATAAGGTGCTGAATTCCTATATAAGAGCACTTCCTCTTTAAAACCTGGTTAGAATTTTTTGTTTCAGATTTACCAATCCTGAGGTTAACTGTCCGCAATGAGGCACGGTGTTTTTTAGACGTCAATTTTGAGACCCTCTGGAGATGAAACTACAAATTAAAAAATTGAACAAAAATTTTTTTTGTAAACTTGAAGACTAAAATGATAATATAAAAAAAATTTGTAATAATAAATAATAAAGATCTGAGGAAAAAAATTTTTAAATTTCTCGTTTTTTTTTACCGCTCTAGGCTGTACTAGTACCTTAAAAATGAGCCATTTTTTTTCAAAAAATTTTCGAATATTTATGAACGATACTTTAATTTACTACTCAACACAAAACTTTTTATTATCTCTAACAACAATAAAAAATGTTAAGAGCTACAAAAACTGTGAGTAACTGTAAATAACTAAATAACTGAAAATAACTGAAAATAATTGGTTAGTTTGAGACGTTACGTGCGTAACGGTTATTTACAATTTTATACACGGATAAAAATCATAGAGGAAATTTTAAAATTTATATAGGAAAAATTACTATTTTCTACAGTACCGCTGGGATATACTTGCAATATAGTAAATTTTATAATTTCAGTTACGAATTTTTACTATTTTAGAAAGTAAACGAGAAATTCATAATAAAAAAATATTTTTGTGATCTACCTTACCGTCTTTATTTGAAATATACACATTAATTTAAGTTAAATAAGAAACAATATATCTATTTTTGAGAAAAACAAGAGACCTCAGCCTGCTGATTCGGAAGCCGCAATCTTACCACTGCACCAACACGTCTTAGCACTGCATGAGTTTTTGTATAAAAAAAGTAGTTATGTAAAAACATATAATTCATAACTTCCTAATCAGTTTTAAAGAGAAGGAAATAATTAACGCTGTTACTATATGTACGACAGAATTAGTTCTAGGGAATTCCGCGTAGATATGTTTCTGACTACTAGCGCTGTGGCGGCGCGATTCGCGATCGCGCGGAGCTGTGGTTGTACGTAGTATTTTGACGTTGTGGGTTGCGGCCGTAAGTACTCCAGGTCTGTTTGATATCTACCGATTACTGCGGCGTCAGACTTTCAGAACTTTCGCCGTTCCGCCTTTTGTTCTATAGCCCCACGGCATGCCCATAAGGCAATTTAAAAATAAAACATTTGTCCCCTAAGACCTCGCGCGCTATCCCCTATATGAAAGGGTTCCGGATGGAATTTGACATCGCCAATTTTTGATAGCTTTGTTGCTATCAGCAGCACATGGTCATTTTTTGGTTCACGTACGTTCTTATAGGTAATTGACATTAAGGTTTTTTAATTATATTTACAGTAAAGGTTGGACAGAAAAGCTAAAAAAACTAACGATTTTTTTAAATTCGACATAAACCGTTGCCGAATGTGCGTAGCACCGAAATTTCAAATGACGAAAAACGTGTTTTCCAATTTCAAATTAGTGACTTTTAATAATGAGATAATAAAGGTATTTCCAAATATCATAAAAAACTACCTATATCCACATTAAAATTCAATATTTTGAACAGAGATAAATTGTTACATTCGAAAATACGTTTTTTGTAATTTGAAATTTCAGAGCTATAGGTATGCACATTCGGCAACGATTTATTAAAATTGTTAGTTGGTTCGCTCTTATAGAGAATCGCGGAAACAGTGCCTTTCATTTTTTTTTAGTTTTACATCGTGTTCATTCAATTGTTTAATTTTATACAGATGCCGTAGGATGCTTTTCTAATACGTCTTTTCTAAGACAGAAGCGTAGAAGCGTAGAAGCGTGCGCCACTAAATTCCCGGAACGGTCATCATACGACACAAGACCCCTTCAAAGGTGATTTTTGTTTATGTTCCCTATATGTATTTGTAGCAGTAATTTCCTGTTTTGTTTTTTTCGTGAATTTCGAACATTCCATTTTCATAATATATTAACAAAGGATTACAGTCGTTACATCTTGTATTTTGCAAAGCGTATATAAGTTATAAAATGGAGAACAAAAGAGTAAATAACAGCATACACGTTAATTTAGATAACAAAGTCTTTCTTGAATTGAGTTTTGTAATAATATTAATATTAAGTAAAGAAAATTAATGAATAAATATTTACATGTAAAATATTATATTTGTATTTTTACGTTCCAATATAACTTCAACTTTTTTATTGTTCAGTTAATAAGTTTAAATTTTTCTAATATATTTTAATATTTGTATTAAATAATATTAATATTTGTATTTTTCAAATTTTTTTTAATATTTTTTTTAATAATGTGGCATTGTTATTTATTTTTTATATTTTTTTGTAGCATGGATTCAGATACTGGCTCAAGAATAGAAAAAAGAAGCATGATGAAAATTTTAATAGCAATTATTCCATAGAAAATATTGTTGGAAAAAAAAGGTTTTATTCTGATACTGAAGTTACGTCTTTTCTTGCTGAATTACAAAAAGCTACAAAGGAAAATTATTGTAAGCGGGATCCGCAATCCAAACGTAATTTAACCAGTAATGAGAGGAAAAATGTTAATCAGGATATAAGATATCGTTTCATCAAATATGAATGTATTCATGGGCCGAAAAGACAAAGTGCAGGAATTGGGATTCGCAAAACTTTGTAAGTTATTTCATCTCAATTTTTTATTCTTCTTTTCTTATTTTAATTTTATATAACTAATAAAATTGTAAACCTGTTAAACGCAAAACAATTTCTACCTGTAATAATGAAAAAAATACTATTTATATGCAATAGGAAAAATAATTATTGTAAAGAAAAAAAAACATTAACTGTCATTGTTATGAAAAGGAATACTTTTTTACACAATTTTCATTCTGGGAATTATAAATAAATTTTAATTAAAATACAATAGAAGACTACACACTAAGAAATGTCAATTAACAATAAGTTTTCATGTTATGCCATATTTATTTCTCTTTTTTAGTATTTATAATTCTTTGTTTCTAATCGCAAAAGCGTTATGAAATATTTAATTAATG
>JAWWEQ010050742.1:0-11097 GCA_035583055.1 Torymus tubicola
AACACGCGCGTATAGGCGAAATACGCAAAATTAGTTTAAATAAAAAATGCATGTCCTCTAAACATGCGCGTATAGGCGAAATACGCACAATTATTTATAAGAAAAAATGCGTATAGACGAAATACGCTAACCATGAGAATTGCGTATCGGCAAAATATGCATAATTATTTATAATATAACGAGCACAACAACACGTCGTCTTGAGCAGCTGTTTTCACCGTTTCCTTTTTTTGGAACCAGATAGTGGAATCGTAGCACCAAAAAACTACGCAAGTTACAGAAGCCGGTGCGCGAAGTCTGTAAGCTACCTGTTCCTACGTGAATATGTACATGTTAACCATCGGCCAACGGTGCAGCGCTTGGAAACACTCGCATCCGACCTGTTCCGACACTTGTACGTACAAACCTACAGAGCGCACTACCCGGACTCCATCATCGTCCACTTGGGACACCTAGACCTTACATTCGATTTATCGTGGATACAAAAACCTACGCAGCGCATCACGTAGATTCCATCATCGGCGACTTAGTTCGCCTAAACCCCGCAATCGAGCTGTCCCGTCACCAGGACGCAACCTACAGAGCGCATCACGTAAGATTCCATTATCGGCCATCTGGAACTCCTAAACCCCGCAATCGAGCTGTTCCATTACGTGGACACAAATCTACGAAGCGTATCATGTAGACTCCATCATCGGCCACCTGGAACACCTATATCTTGCATTCGATTTATCCTGGCCTCTGGACACATGATATCTATTTTTAGGATTGCAGTTACAATCATGCGAGGCGATTTCCTGAATTTTAAAAATCTAAATAATAACTGAGACTACAGTAAAGTGACTAACCTGCTTCTCATTATAATAAGAAATGTGTATAGGCGAAATACACAACATTATTTATAATGAAATGCGTATAGGCGAAATGCGCACGATTATTGAAAACTGCGTATAAGCGAAATACGCATAATTAATTATAAAAGAAAATGAGTAGACATAAGTAGACACACAAATCTTTAATATTTTTGAAATATGTAGCGCCATCTATGTTAAAATCAATTAGAATTTTCCAGAGATGGCGCTAGTATCATATTTCATCAATAGTATGTACTTCCTACTTTACCGGCCTATGGGTCGGTCAAATCGCAGAATTGAGTTTGACACCCCCTTAAGTTTTTATACTATCTCGTTGGCTCGTTGCGCGCCTTTTTATATAATTCGCCTTTCAGCTATAATGAACTGAAAACCTCGTGGCGAGATAATTATATACAATTTGTTGCAATTTATTGCAAAATTCTACGTGCAAATTAACAAACAAAGGTAAACTTTAAATTGACAAAAGGTAAAACATATAAAATAAATATTTTTTTTAATAATTTAATAATAGAACTTCTTTATATTTTTACATATTCTATAAATTATTGATTTTAAAACATTAAGATAAGAAGGTATCATGAGTATTGTATAGAAATAAGTTTAATAATAAAATGATTGTTCAATTTAGATATAGGGTTTTTTGTAAAAATAAAACGTATAGGAACAAATAAAACTGTATTACACAATTCTTTAAATGTATCTGGTCACAAGTATAAACATATTTGAAGCTTATATATAATAATGTGATTTCAACTATTTTATGCAGTTTATATTTGCTCGTAAAGAAAATTTTTTATCAGTATTATTTTTAATTATCTGTGTAATTATTCGTATTAGTTAATTTAGAAGTAGCAATTTAGAAATTATATGTAAATATATTTGAAAATTTTTGTAAATAAAATGTCATCGGTATGTAATGTTAGCTTTATTAAAATTTGAAAAGCTTAAAAATAGTATAATGAAAATTAATAGATTTAAGATACATCTGTTCATTAATGCAATAAGATTGTTAGTATATAAAATATAAAACATTATACAATAAGAGTTTAGGTGCATGATAAATATCCAAACTGTATAATTAAATGATTATGGATTAAGTAAGTGTAATAAATAACTACGTTGTATAATAAATAACTTAGTGTGTGTCTTAACAAGTGGATCATCAGAAGCTCAAATAAAGGAGAGATTGTTTGTTACTTAAAAAATTTCATCGGATCTGTGATATTAGAATAAAATTATATTAATAAAACAGTGCAGGCAACCAGAGTTTATATTTTAACTATTTCATGTACAAGAGTGGTTCTCATGTATAAAAAAATGAATTTCAAGAAGGAGATGAAATGAAGGACTCAATGACTGATAATTTTTTAAGTTTTATAGTTTTGTTTTACAGGTTCATTACTAAACATGTTATTTTTAAAATTTCTTGTCATTTTTAAAGACAATACATAATGGATTTACTTTGAATGTGGTCTAAGTTATTCGTATGCATCCAATCATGAGTTGAAGCTTTGTAAATATTTTTTTCAGCAATTTATAAAATTAAGCATTTAAAAATATGTTTTTAGTTAAAAAAAATTTAGTGTATAATATTGTATTTACTTAGTGAGAATATTACTTACATGTTATGATTCTGTAAAGAAAAATCTATTTTCTTGTGTGCTGCTTATCTAATTTTTAGTATTGGTTTTAAGGCTAATTGGCAAACAAATATATTATAATGTATTATTAGTGATGTGTTGCAACTGTATTTTTTCTTGTAAAACTCTGGAGCTTTTTCAGATCTATCATATAAGACTGATGGAAAATCTTTTATAACTTTTGGTTTAATATATAAAAGTTACAATATCATAAGTATAACGAGTGTATAAGTTTCATACATTTATCTTACAAAGTAACGAGTTGATGTTGCTAACATTTAAAAATATAATTTTGATAGTTATTATGTGTAGAATATTTTATAACTTTATCTTTTTTTAATTTTTAAACTTATTTTATTATTTTATTGGGTTTATGGCTAACTGAAAATTAGTATAATAAGTACCAATAATTATATTGTAATTTATTTTTAGATGTGTTTTTTCTTGTAAAACTCTTGAGCTCTCTTTTTCAGATATATCTTATAAGGCTAACCGAAAATCTTTTATAATTTTTTGTTAAATATTTTAACGTTACAATATCATTAATATAACGAGTACATAAGTTGCATACTATTCATCATACAAAATTTAATGAGCTGAGTTTGCTAACATTTAAAAACATAGTTTTAATAACAATTGTGTATAAAATATTTTACAATTGAATAATATCTCATTTTTTAAATTTATTTTTATTATTGGTTATGAGAATAGCTGAAAATTAGTATTGATGTGGGCTAACTGAAAATATTTTATTAAAATTTAGTATATTATGTGTCACGCCCTGCCGTACCGACGTCGGTAATTGCTAGAAAACGCAGCGACCCGCGCTTGCAATGGGGAGGAATAGGCCCCATTCTGATGTTTAATGAGTTTTGCTCAGTAATTAATCTATATTCTAAATATAGATAATGTAAATTTTGTGTTTTTTTTAAATTTTTTTTAAATATATTTGTATTATTTTTTACTGTAGAAGTTAACATTGTTTATGTTTAGACATTCGAATGTTTTTAAGGTCTCAACTATGGCTGATGAAAGTAGTAGTGAGTCTTCAAGCTCCAGTGAAGATAATTTATCGAATAGTGATAATGAGGAAGACATAGGAGATGACAATAAAAGCAGTCAAACTGACAGTGACTATAGTGTAAGCAATCAGACTGATAGTGATGATAGCAATGATTCGAAGTCTGAAAGTATAATTTCTCCTAATGAGTCCAAAAGTAGTAAAATTGAAGATTTAGATGCTAGTACTAGAGCTTTAGAAAATTCTCATAATCAAAGTATGAAAAACCATTCATATGATCAGACGATTCCAAAATGTAGTGTTGAATTTAAAAGAAAAAATGCGACTATCCCGGAATCTAATGAGGGTGGTAAGTACTACTACAAGAAAGGCAATTGTCCTTATTGCAATACTCTTTTCGTCAGACTTGATAGACATATTCTCAGAAAGCATAAAGAAAAGAAAACAGTGAAGAAAATATTGTCGTTACCAAAGCGGTCTAAATTAAGATTAGAGTTACTTGCTTTTCTTACAAATATTGGTAATGAGAGATTTAACAAAGATGAATTTAGAAATCCAGAAAAAAGACTTATGGTTAAGAGACGTTTGGCAAAGAATAGGGGTAAGAAGATCTCATATTTGAAAAATAAAAAGCAGCTAGAGAAAAACCAAAACAATGAAGACGATCAATGTTCAAAATTACAGTTACGTAAGAAAGGAAACTCTGAAAAACACAAGAAAAAAAAGAAGAAAAAAGATAAAAAGAAAAAGAAGAAAAGCAGCTTGAAAAAAAAAGAAGGAAAAATGATGATTCCCGAATAATTTGCCCTGTATGTCGGGCTTATTATTCAAAGAATAGTTATTCACGACACTTTACCAGAAGACATGGTGACGTTAAATCTTATCACACTAGAACTCTTTTAGCAGCAGCCAGAAGGGAATTGGACGAATACCATTCGAGTGCATCCGTAGAACTAATTCGGTATGTTCTACCATTTATAAATCAAGATCACATAGGAGTTCTGTGTTTGCATGATACTCTTATAATTGAATATGGGAATAAATATATCGAGCAGTATGATGGTGAAGATCAGTCAAATCTCATTAAAGGTCATATGAAGCTTATGGCAAGGGTCCTACACGAAATGAAACAGTTAGATGGTCGTGTTACTGATTTAGAGTCGGCCATCCAGCCTGACCTTTTTGATGTCTTTATTCAGGCATCTCAGATTATATGCAAAACGAACAAAAAAACCTTAGGAGTTCCCTACAATGGGCACACTATACGTATGTTATGGAATCGCATATTTAATCTTTTGAAAAGTAAGTATAGTAGAATAGGTGATTATAAAGAAAGGAAAATAGCTAAAGAAACTGTGGAATCCTACCAAGCTTTATTCAATGGAGAATACTTACCAAAGATTGGATCGAAAGCTCAAAGATCACAGAATGAAACTAGGAGACTTAAGTCAACCACCAATGAAAGAGTTCAAACAGAAGATATAAGTACGTATATCGAATACTTAAATAATAAAAGAAATACTTACTTAAGGTGTATATTAGATGAAGGATATGATAAAAACTATTATTTTAAACTATTGCAATATCAAGTGGTTTTATCGATGATATTTAATGGAAGGCGCCCAGGCGAAACCGATCGTACGAAACTCACTAATTTTTTTCATCGCTCAATACCTGACACCACAGATGAGTTTTTTAAAACTTTGAGTTCTAAGGAACAAAAACAAGCAACCAAATTCGAGAAGATGATTTGCCAAGGCAAAAAAATAAATGGCATGGATTGTGCTATATTTTTATCAAAACATGATGTTCAAGCCTTAGATATTCTTATTAAGTATAGAAGTAATGCTAAGATTCATCCCGACAACCAATACCTATTCGCTCTTCCTAATGAAATTAGTTGTGATCGAATGCGACATGTAAATGCCCACACAAGCAACATCAAATTAGTGGAAGACTGTCATTCTAATTATAAGAGTTTACAAAATCCTCTTCTCATTCGGCCGACAAAATGTCGTATCCACATGGCGACTACGTTCGGTGCGATGGGAAATCAAGAGCAATTAGAGAATATAACAGACCATCTAGCCCATACGAAAACTATACATCTCAATAACTATAGGAAATCTGTTGCTAAAAATGACGTTAATGTTACATTTTTTCTCGAGAAGAGATTGAACACTCATGATAATGAAGCGTCACTAGAAGGTCAGCTTTCTAGTTTATAATCATTTTTTCTCAGATAAGCACAGAGATTCTTAGTAGTATTGTTGCTTCTCAGCTATTATTGATATTTATGTTTATCGTCATCAAATATATATAAATAATTTTGTTGGTTTTCAATGTTCAATGTGTATACATACAGCAGAGGATAAAGTTTTTATAGATAGATATGAATCTGATTTTGAATAATATAAAATTTGAATTTAGCGTGCTTTATCCGAATAACTATTTAGTTCTTTGTGGATGTATTTGATCTATTACTATAATATAACCATTAATGATCTTTACAGAATCTTCGTCAGAACTACGGAACACAGACAATGATAACTCGAATTCACAACGTACCAATAGCCTTGAAAAACACTCAGACGCTACTCGCCAAGATGATTCGGTGTCAAATAATGAATCTTATGAAACAACAGAATCTGAAATGAAAGATATATCTGATTCAAGTTTTCAAGCATATGAAGGTAGAATCATTTTTAATTATTAATTAATGTTCAGACGCGATCATTTTGTGTATTCTTACAATTCCTTCCTATAACAAAAAATCTTTAATGTTTTCAATTTTTAAACATTATCCATGCAGTTTACATTGTATCGGGTATTTCATTTGAATAATCATGCTGCAAGTTGATTTTTATACAGAGTTACCCAATAAAAAGGGAATATCCCAAATCTGATTAAAGGAAATATGACTCGCATTCTGCTGTTTCTGTATCGGTTTACTAACCACGTGTACACGATTGACAAACGACCATTTGCCAATTCATAATAATGTATTATAAGGACTGTAGAGAGTCCGTCTGTGATCCTGTGTTAAAGGGCCGCGGAAATTCTAAACAAAAATATTTGTTATTAACTTAATTTCATAATTTTCTTTGAATTTTCATTCTTTATTATAATGAATAAAGTGTAATATTAGAGCTACAGTAACTCAATCGTCTAAAGCCTCGGGACTTTCGACGTCGGAACGTTTGTTTATCCAAACAGACCAGTGTTCGAATCCCGGGCTCGGCGATTGACTGGCACCTCTGTGCCCAAATTTCAAAAATTCGGAATTTTCATGTACTTATTTCACTGTAGCTCTGGTGGTTCGGAATCCACCTTAAACTACAGGTACCCACTGCTGCGTGAATTACGGAGGGCGGAACCATTGCGCCCAAAATAATTCATTAGCGCAGCAGTGCAGAGCTATATAAGACTCACATGAGGACTTCAAATAGCTGTAAAACATAAGAAGAAAAAGTGTAATATTAATATTAATTATTGATTATAATCATTTACAGAAAATGGCAGGCATGAAAAAGCAAACTCGAAATTGACTCAACAACAAACGTCAAAGCAAGTGGGAAAACGATCTCATAGGCAAGATAAAGAGAATCTTCCAATCCGGAGATTAAGCACAGATTCATCAGAAGAAGAAGGTATACATTTCACAATTAAATTCTTGATTCTAGGAAACTTTTGTTTATTATATGCACGCGATCGCTACGGTGATTGCGAGATTTGTAGTACTCTTAAACGGAAAATATAAAATATTTGTTATTAACTTAATTTCATAATTTTCTTTAAAGTTTTTTTTTTTTTTTTTTTTATGTTATTTAACGTCGCCCTGTTTCTGCTACCTTACGGTCATGCTAATCAACGACGGAGGTCTGTGGTGTGTTGGTAAACAAAGCACATGTGTGAAACAGTGGTGCTTGTATCAATCGGTGAAGATCTGGGACTCAAACCCGGCTTGACGAGTAATTAATCGCAGTCTTACCGATCGAACCACCGCTACAGACCTCTACCCTTTGAAGTTTTATTCTTTATTATAATGAATAAAGTGTAATATTAATATTAATTGTTGATTATAATCATTTACAGAAAATGGCATGCATAACAAAGCAAACTCAAAATTGACTCAACAACAAACGTCAAAGCAAGTAGGAAAACGATCTCATCTACAAGATAAACAGAATCTTCCAAAACGGATATTAAGCACAGATTCGTCAGAAGAAGAAGGTATTCATTTCACAATTAAATTCTAGATTTTAGGAAACTTTTGTTCAATATATGCACGCGATTGCTACGATAATTGCGAGATTTGTAGTAGTCTTAAACGAAAAATTCAAAGTGATACTCTTTAATAAGATTGTTGCTCTAGTATTCGATTTAAAAAAATGTGAATGAGTAATTCTGATGACGGCCATCTTTGATGTGTATAATGATGGCTTAAAAGTTCAGAGTAATGGGTTGGATAATTTTTTGTAAAACATAATCAAAGAAGTCGCTTTGTTATGGCCTGGAAAAACTTCTGATGATTATATTTAGACTGGACATGAAAGATGAGGTTATTGATTACGATCCTTTATGCTTTATGATCCCTTGATCTTCTCAGTATGTAGTGATATAGAGTAGCACAGACCAGTTTCTTCGAGTTACTCGTATATTTTACTTGTAATTAATTTTAAGACCGTTAAGGCGAATAAAAAAAGAGTTCTTGTTTCTGGACTTCGCTAATAGAACTGTGATAATAAACTGATCTTTTTTGCTGTGGTGTACAATGTTTCGATTCTTCGAGATATTTCGCTTTAACAGTCTTGAATAGTATCTTCTATATTTGTTTTTTTCGTTTGTAAATTTCAAGGTCAGATTTAAATGTCGGCATAAAAAACAATTTTGTTCGATCTATATCGGTGCAGACGTCTAGATCTTCATACAAATTAATTATATCATTTAATTAGCACTTTAGAATCTTCATGTAGATTCCCTATGCGAAAATTACGTTTTCTAGCATTTGTTGTTGTTGCTATCATACTTTACTAAAAATGGTTCGGTATCTCGTGACTCTACTGTTTAACACGACAGTTATCTCTGCCCATAGTGAACTTAAAGCTCCAAATTCGTTTAGCATATAATGGACCGTTCTCACAAGTATTCTATTTATATGCGTTTGGCAACATCATGTTATTACGGGATATAGTGAGTAGAAAGTTGATACAAGAAACCTACGTCTCCCTCTGATTTCCACCAATTTATATTTCATAAATTTAAAAAAAACTTTGAATTGGCCTTTTAAGAAGTATACATTCGTACAGTGCCACTGCTCATACGCGAAGGTGAGGTATTAACTATTTGATTGTTTTCAGCAGGAACGCCTGTCAAAAAAGCTTCCAAGCGAACCTCTTCAATCAATTCTAAGGAAACATCGCCCAGGAAAGTACCTAGAAAGATCAATGAAACAAAATCTAAATTCACATCTGATAAAGGACGAACAAGAGGTGAGAATTTGAATTGTGAAATTTACAAAACCGCTTTGATAGTTGTACCTTATCACGGAGAGAAATCTGTAGCAATAAATGCATGGATTATATTCATGCGGTTTTGCCAGCGCATTCCATACTACATTTGCAAAAGTTCAATGCGATGTACGCAACACACCATGCGAAAATCGCATGAAGCTGTTGCGAATTTAGTATGGACAGCCGTCACAGTAAAATAGTAGCGCCCTCTAAGCAATGCTAGCAACAGATTTCTCTTCATGTAGAATTCGATCCATACGTTACTCGAGGAAAAATCTCAAAAAGAAATTAATTAAAAGTTAAAATAATAAAGTCAAAAAGTTTTTAATATATATATATAGGTATCCTACGATTTTTATAATTGTTTACTATAAATTTTAACATGCATTACTTTCTAGGTAGAGGATTTGCCTGGACTACTGAGGAGAAAGAAGCTTTTGACAAGGCATTTGCTAAACAACTGGCCAAAGGAGTCAATTCGAGTGCCGGCGAAATGCGTGAGGCGATGAAACAATTTCATTGTTTGGCTAAGAAAAAAGAGTCAATGTTGCGTACGCGTTTCTCTAATATTTACTCCTTACGGAAAAAACAGATTTCACGAGAGTTATAGATGAATTAGATATCATTCTTTATTTTGAAAAATTTAAATTGCAGGACAATTCTTATATTTATAATATTTTTAGATTTTAATATGTGTACCTGTTTTAGTGATAGGTCGATTATTTGAATAAGATTATAGATTATGTTGCTCTTTTGAAACATACAGTATTCAATAGCTTTATAACATTATTATTTAGTTCAAACTATTATTTTGTATTTGTAAGCCATTTGATACAAATGATTCTACGCAATCATTTCTTTTCATAGAAATTTGTATTCTAGAACATTTCTTTGTTTCGTAGTATTTTATTTTACTTATTTTTTATTTTATTGAACCTTCCTGTACGGCTTGTTAGGCCTTTTACATGGTTATTAAGAAATTAAGTTACATTCTACATATCTTTGTACTTTGCACGATTCTCTGAAAAATATATAAAAATATAAAGTCTATATTTAGTTTTTACAAAGTTACTATTTCAACAGTTATTTTACGATATCCTAGACTATTTACAGTATCACGTCCTCTTTTGTACTTGTCTTTATCTTCTTATTCTACTTCCTACCTAATTATACTTATCATTCCAGTCTTTTGGTTTCCTTAGTTATTTTTTCATTTTTCTCACTTTCTGTGATTCACTGTTCCTTATTCATACGTTCTGCTTAATTCCTCCAAATTTATCTGCGTCATACCTCTTCATTAATTTTGTGACGGTAGATCCGCACCCTGCCGTGAGCTCAAGAGTACTACCAGGATTCGTAGATGGGGGCTTAGAAGGAGTAGGTGGCTTAACCTGGTTTCTTCTGAGTAACAACTCGTGTTTTATAAGAATAACAAAAATAACAAAGGATTTATGAAATCTATTTACAGTATGAATAATAATTATAATAACAATAATGGCGACGCCAGCAGCCGCTGGTTTGGCTTCGCTCCCGTTAAGCCATCTGAAACAATGTATATAGAAAACGCACTTACTACGGAGTTGTTCGAAAGATACGTAACGCTACACGCGCGCCCTCTCGATATAGGACGGGTTTTGTGTTAAATCCGTATGCGCATCATCTCATAATCACCTAGGCACATGTGTACACAAGGCGTAGGCGTTTGTCGAGCCTCGGGAGTCAGGCTGGTCTTTCCCCGTGTGTACACGATGGAAGAACCAGAACTGTTCCGGTATTCCTCTGTCCTGTGAGCGTCTAGACGGTTCTACTAGAGATGTGTGTGCACGCACTCTAGGAGACACAGTCAGGCTACGTGTCACTATCTCTATCTTGTGTGTGCACGAAGATAGAGATCGGTGAAACGGTCTACCTTATTAGTCGGTCGCGCCCTCTATCGTGAACTTCCAGGTACACGTGTGCACACGTCGCACTAGGAGGATACATTTCTGGACTTACTTTGACCTTATCGCCGTGTGTGCATGACGGTAGAGACAATAGCTAGTCAGCAT